>CAJQZM010033924.1:13235-31771 GCA_907164665.1 Colias nastes
AAGGGATTATAGGTTTAATCATGTTTTTTTTTCTGATATATTTGGTTTCGAATGGATTTATTTACAGCGTATAAATATATGAATGTGAAAAAAAAGTAAGTACATAGGTATACATTAATTATTTGTATTTTATAAGTACAAGGATATTTCAATTATCCAAATACAAGATCTATTCAAAAACTGATATTATTTTTGTAGTTAATATGATACCAAAATGTATTGCACAGTATAAATATATTATACACTCAGTATTAAGGTAGATTTTCCTGTGTTAAGCCTTGTACACAAAGTTATAATCAAGATGGTTTTAATACACTCGTAGCAATTTCGTAGCTTCGTAGAGTTGAGGAGCTACATAATAATCTGTACTTATTACAAACAGATGTAGTTTGTTCTCGAGGGGAAATAAATCACAAATTCATACCAAATAATAACTATGTATACTCCTAATTGGATTAAATCTGAGGAATGAATTTAATTTTCTCTTCAAAATATGTACATGAAAATAGCTTATTTTATTTCATAAACAGATTTATAATACGATAACAGTTTGTCTCCAAGGACGAATAAGATCAGAAAATTCCTTTTGTGTAGAGGAAAATATATCTACATACCTGTCAGTGATCGGGTTTGAAGCTAACAAAATCGCCTAAGCTAGTAGGTGTGGGCGGCGCCGACGCGTCGCCCTACTTGTTGCGTCGGCCAGTTCATGTATTTACGTGCGAACTAAACAATAACTTGTCTATGACATGACTTATTTCATGGATGTTAGAAAATACCACACTATTGTTGCCGATACACTGCACTCAAATGCGTAAGCACATTTGTATCTTTTATCTATGGACGCTTATAGACAACCGTCGCATTTTAAACCTAGCAACGTATTGATTTGTCGAATCGTGTCTAGTGTAATAAGTCTTCCTTTAATGTAAACTACTCAGTTGAATTACGACTTCAAAAATGTTGTTTATTCCGTATCAATCGAGAAATCATGATAGTAGGGGAGAAAGAGGACGGTTGTATGTAATTTGCGCCTTTGCTCATCACGACCAGATTGAAATTCCTTTCACAGCCCCACGTCGGCGGCTGGCTGGCGCCTTGCTCACTTGTTGCGCGCAATGAAACGTCCTAACTACCCTGACGTGATGATATTATCTGATAGTATGTTATACTTCACTTATCTGGGAGCATTACTATTTCCCTTTATATATTTCTCATCACGTG
Source organism: Colias nastes (assembly GCA_907164665.1). Classification (NCBI taxonomy): domain Eukaryota; kingdom Metazoa; phylum Arthropoda; class Insecta; order Lepidoptera; family Pieridae; genus Colias; species Colias nastes. The sequence goes on from CAJQZM010033924.1 coordinate 14,460, forward strand.
CTACTGTATCGCTGAACATAGTATTAACATAACAGATGAGACTTCGTTGGGGTAAATTTTAACAAGCGAACTTAATGATGAATGCTAAGTATGTTTGAAATATATTCTCGTAAAAACTAACCATTTCTATAAATCGTAATTAAGATAATGTGTTCTCAACTAGTGGATGTTCTATAATGTTTTATTATAACTATCACGAAGCTGATGATTATTAATATAAAAGTTATCCAATTTGTTTCATGAATATTATGGATTTAGACAGGATAGTAACACTATTCATTAATTATTCGTCTGTTTAATAATGTTTGTAGCTGACATGATGTAAGTCGCAGCGCGGCGTCGCGTCGCGCCGAACGTCTGCTTCAACTAATTGATGAAGACTTATAAGTTATCGTATTACAATATATTGAATTCTTATTTGCTTTTCATTACAAAAGTCTAAGTGATCACATGTCTCTATTTATTATATAGTTAATTATCGTGAAAGTTGGTCAAGTTTTATATTTAATATGTACCATATAGGTAAGTAAGGACGACGTAAGACGTAAAAGGACTATTTTTTGATAAAAGCAACGCAATAAACAAAAAGCTTAAAAGCAATTTCATGAAGATAAAGAATTCAGGGGTTATTTGCGATGAAACCCTCATAAAAATATAAACAGTCTACGTGGCCTGTGGTCTCGCAGAACATAAAAAAAGAAAAAGTAAAACTTCTATAACGTTAAGATGGAAATCTCTCCAGCCAGAGAAAAACATACAAAGATATTTGAGGGCAGTGAAGCCCCGAGCGGGCACTTAGCGCGGGCTATTAAGTACGCTGTGACCGCCAGCGCGACGAAACGACGAAAACTATAAAACCGTTAAAGTAACGTTTCAGCAGCCGTAAAGAGCGTCGCAAGATCTGTTGACAATGTCGCCCCCAACCCGCTATAAACCGTATGCACCCGGCGAGGCAGTAAAACTTAACGGCACTATGATTAAACTTATCTAAGAGCCGTCTCGCGAATCACGACCCGGGCTAATAACTTGGTGTCCATCCGAGGTGATTGATAGCCCGATAGATTCTCACCGAAAAGATAGCTAGCGGTCCCAGACTGATGGAAAATGGATAAGCTTTAAAGACCATATTCATACATATAGTATGTTAAATCTAAACCAAAAGTGCATCAACATTGTAAATGTTGCAAGACTATGCTCCATGCTACGTGATGAATGTGAAATGTTTATGTTTTCTCTTATTATATTATGTATTATATCCATCATCACTACGAAATCTTGAAACATAAATTCTTATTCTTTTACGAGAGCGTTTAATCTTCAGAAAACATGAAAATAGTGTAGATAGTGCGTGATGGCTCAGGTCACATAAAATGGCGTAGTCTCAAAACGCTTTACAAGTGGTGGAAGGATGTTATAAAGGTTTTACGGTCGTTTTCCGTCAGCAAACATTGCAGGTCTTAATGGACGATCTAAGTGCATAGAAACATTCACGACATCGGTAAGAAAAGCCGTAGAGACTAACTGCTGTCTCTATTAACGTGGATTTAGATGTTAAACTTAAACATTCAAGGATTGATATAATGCGCGAGCTTTATTTAATGTAACTGGAGCATTAAATGCGTACTCGTTAAACGTAGGTGTTCATCTCGATGAGTCGCGCTTTTGCTAATAAATGAACGATTAACGAGCGCTTAAAAATAAAATGATGAACGTTTCAGCTGAAACCGAATGTAAAATAAATATGTTAAAAGCATTGGGGTCGTGGTGTCGGGACGAGGTTTGATTTACTTTATGTTAAAACGTTTATCTTTCGTGATTCATCAAATCGAACAATAATCAAAGAGATTACCAGTCAAACAAAACTTATGTCGATTAGTAATGTGAGATGATAAAGGGATCTCCCGTTTCCCTCACTGTTTGTTTTAAAATTCATACAAGTATAATTTTAAATAGTATTCGTTTGAGTTAGATAGATTAATAAAATTCCCATATGAAAAAACAATCATATTTACAGAACACGAATATCCTTAAATCAGTTTGGATACGTTCCAATGTGAAAATCATAACGCCATCTGCTCAATAACCGTGAAATTTGTCGCAATCATAAAAATATTGCTTTCAACATCCTACATTTATTATAAGCCGTTTAAGATCGACTAGTAGTACTTTTAAATCTACATTAGAAAATATTTGAAAATTAGATAGTGGAATTAATGCTGTCCGCTTTTGATTGGTTGTATTTAACGTTCCAATTTGACTTATATCTTGTTGTAAGTAAATATATTTTGGAAGTGTTCTACTGGGTCATATTAGGGTGAGCACTTTAAGGTTATATAGGCCTAATACAAATAGTAGTGTATGCTAGGCAGTGGCTAGACAGCCGTCGGCGATTCCTGTTTTAGCGTCTGATCGATACCTACGCCCGGCCCACTACGCCCTACTTAGCTACTGGCCACACCACACTATTTTCTTTTACCCTTTTGACAAAGTGATGAATTTATTATGTTACTGTACTAAAACGTGTATGTCGCTTTTTACTTAGAAAATATAATTAAATATACATGCAACGGTCTTCATGCCTCACGCATTGTGGAAGTCGTCATAAGCGTATTAGTCAAGTTATGAAAACTAATACTTTAAGTGCATTTTAATGTAAGTGAATTAAGATTATTTTGTATGGTATTATGTACAACATAAAAATGTTTTATAATCAAATATAAAATAACTTTACATTAAAATAATTGTATCGTTTTACCAGCGTCAAATATTCCACCTATTGGTACCAATACTAGAAAAGTATCAATGAATAATTATAATAATAAACCTACACAGTCGGCACCTTCTTTAATAAAACATGTACCTTATTTATATTAAGTTGAATAATGTTATGAAAAGCGCAGCAATATAAAATCAAACAAGGGAGCCTCTACTAGGTCGAATGGAAGTTCTGAAAATAAAATTGCTGCGTATCACGAATACCATTGCTATTGAACCCTTCGGAAGCTTGTGAGAATTCAGTCAAATACTTCGCATACCCGATCTAGGAAGCGCTTTAGAAATAGGAAGTAAAGCGATGATAAATGAACTTAGGCAGTTTACGCAATGTGACGCCAAAAGCCATGTGAATATAAAACAGATGTAAGGCAAGAACATTAATGTCACACTAGTTTTCTTGGGTTGTTTCAGAATGAATGGCATGCTTAGAATTTTGATGAGCCGAAATCAGCGGTTTGATTTGTTGTTTTGTTTTTAATAATAGGAACAAATTATGTCGGATGATAAATGTTACAAAATATTGTTTCGCCTCGCAAGGGTTTCGAAAGATTTCCATCATAGATATTATTTTTATAATTAAAAGACATCAAAGGACATCCGCGATGGGGTTACACTTTGGGTCATTATTCAACGCGTTTGTAACTAAGATAAGGCGATCTTTTGGCGCCTTTTCAATGGAGGTCTATTTTATGAACTGTGACCAGTAAATTTATTGAGGATGGCTTTTTTGCTGGTCATGTTATGTGAAATTATATCAAATAATATTATGTTTAATATAATAAATGAAAATAAAGTTGTATAAGTTAATGGATATGTAAAGGGGATATTTTTCATGTACATCGGTGGCTGTAGTAATCAACTCCCTGGTGGTGCCTGGTGAGTAATTGATTGGTCTCAGAGTCACAGACAACAAAAGATCGACGATCAACGGGAGTCGAATTTCCCACATTAAATGGATTTGTCAACTGCTGCGCCAGTAATTAAATAAATATACAATTGTATTTGTTAGTTATATCTTTACGCAGCTGCGTGTGGTCTTTATCGTGTCTTTTTGTGTCGGAAACTAAACCGATACATTTGAGGTAATATAAACATGTTATATAGTAAATACAAACTTCTTAAATCTATAATTTAATGAAGATTCACGAACGCTTATAATATTCATACTCAGTTCTTGAAACCTGATCATAAAAATACATATAATGACAAAGAGTCTGAGAACGGAATAAAATTTATAACATTCTTAAGCATTTGTAATTACTCTCTTTAAAATAAATGCAACAGCTTTTTACGAAATTATAAAGCACCTCATTCTTATTTGCGATCCTAACCTTTAACTTTTAAAAAGACCTTTTGGCGTCGACAAGCCAGTTAACAGTATAACTTTGACGAACTCACTTTTCGGTTGAGGTTTGTTACTCACTCTAAAGTTTTAAGTAGCTGTGAAACATTGTTGCAAAAGAATGACATATGCTTAGGCTACTTAATGTTATGTAAAAGACTTTTTGGGTTTTTTTTCGATCTTTGTTGTGTCGGAGAAAACACGTGCCATTGAGATTTTTGTTAATTAACTTGTTGAGAACACTCTTTTTTAGTGTAAACTGGTAGTGATAACCAAATCTGTGATTGTCTCTATATATATATTGGGGTAAGCGTTTATTTACTAACTTTCCTCACCCATCATGAATCCTGATCCTCCCGACCCTGGTAAACCTCCTGACATCCAGGGTGAGGTAATGGAAGCGGAGCACATAAGTAATAAAAGACAACGGTCAGAGCCATCCGTTGCTGATACAGATATTATCCCGTCTAAAAGACATGTAACAGTTACTAACTACGCGATCGCATCCTCTCAAAGTTCATATGTGGATCCCATTTTATCTAATCCCATTACATATTCCGACAATGACAGTGGTCCTTTTATTGTTTATGTGTCCCGTACAGAGGCCGATCCTGCGGCGGGTTTAACTATCAGGCCGATTAAATTTGGATCATTCCTATACAATAATCGTGTAGCTAACATAGCTAAAGATGGAGTTAAAGCTATTGGGCGTAATAAAATTTCTGTACAATTCAATACCGCTTGTGACGCAAATAATTTTATAAATTTCCCCCCTCTTAAAGATTCAAATTACCAAGCCTCCATTCCAACTTTTCACATCACTCGTATGGGCATTGTCAAAGGTGTCCCTACGGAGTGGTCTATGGAAGAATTTATCAGCCATGTGGATTTCCCAGGTGGAAGAGGCAAAATATTGAAAGCCAGACGGCTTAATAAAAAAATTAGAATAGATGGTGTTACTTCATGGTCACCATCTCAAACCGTTGTTTTGACCTTTCAGGGCCAAGTTCGTCCAGAAAGAATATACTGCCTTTACAACTCCATGCCAGTAGAAGTGTACCAATACCCCACAATTCAATGCTATAAATGCTGTCGGTTTGGACATGTACGCGACCAATGTCGCTCTAAGGAACGTTGTTTCAAATGCTCACAGGCCCATTTGGGCGACTCTTGTCCAATTTTAGAGTCTGATGCAACATGCCTCCATTGTACTGGTAAGCATTATGCCACTGATAGGAAATGCCCCGAACAAGCTAGGCAAAAGGCCATTAAGCAGTTAATGGCATCTGAAGGGATATCTTTTGAGGATGCTTCTAGAGTCATCCCGTCAACTCGTAGATCCTATGCTGAGAATATTCAGATACAGAATCCTTTATCTATACATTCCCAAAGCCTCCCGTCTTCCCAATTTAATCCTCCTACCCAATCAACACCTAATGTTTCATACAGAAAAACAGTCACTAAGACCCCCCGTTCCCGAGCTCCTCTGGGTAAGTCTTATGATAAGGATGCACATCATTCTATCATTCGTGAACCTCCCTCCTCCCTTTCTAATGGTTGTGCTCTCCCTAATACAGGCTCTTCACTTCCTTTTGATGAACATCTACTTAATATGTGTTTATCTTTTATAGAGACTTTACTTTCTTATCCCCACCAGTTACCGTCCAACGTTGCCGAAAGATTATCCCGTTTCTCATCAATCCTCAATTATGGATCTAGTGTTTCTGCAATGGAACGCTCAGAGTATCCGTCCCAAGAAGCACGAGATTTTTGAATTAATATCCAATCATAAACCTTTGGTTCTTGCTATCTCAGAGACATGGTTAATGCCCGGTTCTCGGTTTAGGGTTCCAGGGTATTCCTGTCTCAGAGACGACAGAGCTGATGGTTATGCTGGCTGTGCTCTGCTCTTGAATAACAGTATTCCCTTTTCACAAATTCCACTTCCCCACCATGGCTGTAACTTTAATGCAGTTGCAGCTAGAGCTGCTAATATTTCAGTCTTATCCGTTTATGTTCCTCATCCCCATCCTAGTTTTATTCCAGAGCTTTCCTTAATCATCTCCTCTCTTCCTCCCCCTGTTATTATTATGGGTGACTTTAATGGCCACCATACTTCTTGGGGCTCGTACATTTGCGACTCCTTTGGATATCTTTTGGTTGACCTCTTTGAAGATCTGAATATGTGTATTATTAACGATTGCCTTCCTACCCGTAGAGTCTCCCCATTACAAAATCCTAATACTGTAGTGGACTTAACAATTTGCTCTTCTGTCTTAGCTCCTTCCTTTTCTTGTTCTACGCTTTCCTCTACTCATGGGAGCGACCATTTTCCAATCCTCATCTCCTGCTCACGCACAGTTCATGTTCCCACTAGAGCTTTCCCACCTTTGCTCAAATTTAAGTTAGGCAATGCCAACTGGGAGAAATTTGCCAACTCCCTTGATACCAAAATAAGTAATCTCCCAAATGCTTCACCTGAGAATTGTTTGGAATCTTATTCTCTTTTTGTTAACTGTCTCGAGACTACTGCTACCGAATCTTTCCCATTGAAAACTTATTCAACTCTGTCTGTTAAGAAGCTGTCTCCTCCCTGGTGGGACCATGAGTGTACTGCCATAGTTAAGGACCGTAAAGAAGCCGAGTTAAGATATGATTCCAGTATGTCTTATGAGAACTTTATTAATTATAAGAAAATTGCAGCACGCACTAAACGGGTGCTATCAAAAAAAAAGAAACAGGGTTGGATCCGTTTCTGTGAGAGCTTATCTCCAAAAACCCCGCCATCATTAATGTGGAATAGTATTCGCCGTTTCCGTGGAGCTTTATGTGATAAAAATAGAGTATCCAACAACTCAGACGTTTGGCTTGATGATTTCATTGACAAACTATCCCCTCCATTTGTCCCCTCTTCTGATCATTTTCCTTGTCCTCCCCATAATTTAGTATCATACGACAGTATGGATTGCCCATTCACCTTGCAAGAACTTGTTACGGTTCTTGATGGCTTAAAAGACTCATCCCCTGGGGTTGATGGTATACCATATTCTTTTCTTTGCAAGTCAGGCGATCAAACAAAATCTTTTTTTCTAAATTTAATTAACATTTTCTTTTTACATGCCATTATTCCGGACTCTTGGAAATCCCAGCTTATTATTCCTATCCCCAAACCCGGCAAGGATCCCCTTAACCCCAATTCCTATAGACCAATCGCCCTGTCTTCTACCTTAGCCAAAATCACCGAACACCTTATTAAAAATCGTCTAGAATGGCTGGTCGAGAACAGAGGCCTCCTAGCTAGTTCCCAATTTGGCTTTAGGAAAGGTTTGAGTGTATTAGACAGTCTTAGTATTTTAACAACTGACATTCGTTCCTCTTTTCACAATAAACAGTATTTGGTCGGCGTATTTTTGGATGTAGTTTCAGCGTACGATAATGTTCTTCTTCCAGTGCTCAGACAGAAAATGTTACAGCTGAGTTTGCCTGAGAGGATGATACATTTCATCTTCAACTTATTAGTGTTGAGGACGATACAAGTACGCTGTTCTAAAGATACACCTACTAGACATGTATTTAAAGGCCTCCCTCAAGGTTCCGTTTTGAGTCCATTATTGTATTCTATATACACCTGGGATTTGGATAAAGCCATTCCATCGTATTGTAGCGTTCTGCAGTATGCGGACGACATAGCATTGTATACTTCGTCAGAGAATATGGATGTGATTACCTTTCGACTTAACAGCGCCTTATCTTATTTGGAAAATTGGATGAACGATCATGGCTTGTCACTATCGCCTAGCAAAAGCAATGTAGTTGTGTTCACGAAAAAACGCTTGATCCCACAGCCGGTAATATTACTAGAAAACTCCTCAGTCCCTGTAGTCAACAAGATTAAATTTCTAGGGGTGGTGCTTGACCAAAAGCTGAATGGTATGGCTCACACTAACTACATTTCTCAGAAGTGCGAAAAGGGTATTAATGTTTTACGCTCCCTAGCTGGTGTTTGGTGGGGATCACATCCATATTGTCAAAAACTAGTTTATAATGCTATAATCCGTAGCCATTTGGATTATGCGTCGTTCATCTTAGAACCTTGCAATAAAACAGCTTTAATAAAATTGGACAGAATACAATACAAGTGTCTGCGACTCATTATAGGTGCCATGAAGTCTACCCCAGTCAATGCCCTTCAGGTAGAATGTGTAGACCCTCCTTTATATCTCCGCCGTCAATATCTGGCAGACAAGTATTTCTTTCGGCTTATACAATTATCCTCCCATCCCCTTCTTCCTAAAATTCGAAATCTACTTCAAATACTTACTCTAAATAACCTCCGTCGTCCATCTGATTTTCCTTGCCTACTTAAAAGTCTCATCAAATTTAACCGCCTTCCGGATCCAACATCCCAATTTAGTATCCATCCTTTATATTCAACTCCGTTTCATGCACTAGTTTTTAACCCCAACATTAATATGAGTTCTGGTATTCAAAAATATGCTCCAGATTCTAATGTTGCTTTTAACTGTCTGGTTTCTTCCTACGGGCGTGGTTATAATCTTTTTTTTACGGATGCCTCAAAAGTGTCAAAACATCTTGCTGTAGGGGTTGCTGTATGGCACCATAACTCTAACACTATTTTACAATTTAAATGTCCCCCTCTCTCTTCTGTTTTTACTGGTGAAGCCACAGCTATCTTGGAAGCTCTCAATTTTATCGACTCTCATAATCTCCAAAATTCAGTTATTTTTTCAGACTCCCTCAGCTGTCTTCAGACTATTACTTCTAACCCTTTCCGCTCAAAGTCTAAATTTCCTATCATCTTTCTAATAAAATCCGCACTTTACAACTGCTTCAGAAAAGGGCTTCAGGTAGATTTAGTACACATTCCAAGCCATTCTGGTATTGTAGGCAATGAGAAAGCTGACGTTCTGGCTAAATCTGCCATTCAACATGGTACTCTGGAGCATTACTCTAATTATGCCCACGATCTCTCTTCTCTTTCTAAGGATCGCTTGGATCATACATGGAACAGTCAGTGGAAAAATTCAACCAAAGGGAAATTTTATAGAGATATCCAACCCTCAATTCCACGTAAGCCCTGGTTCTTCCGTTTCCCTAATATAGACAAGCCTACTGTTTCCACCATTTGTCGCCTCCGTTTAGGTCACAATACCACCCCTAATCATTTATTTAAAATTCATGTTCGTGACCATTCTCTCTGTGAGTGTGGTATAGACGAAGGAAGTTATGACCATTTATTCTTTGTTTGCCCTAAGCTCCGTATCTCACTTCTGGATATCCTTCCCCCAGATGTTCCCCTCCCTACTAATTTTAAGTGTTTACTTTGCCTTGTCCCTACCTCATTTGTGAATATCCTATCAAAATTTATCAATTTTAACAATCTAAAATTTTGAACTCCCTCTGACTACCTATACCTATTTTATGTTATGCTTTTGTGATGTGTTGTGTTGTCTATAACTAATATTTGTTCTTTGTCAGGTTATACAGCTCCATGTAAGAAGTCTTTGAGTAAATAAAAAGTAAATCATCTCAACCGTGATTTTTCCTCAGCACAGAGCACGCTTAACATGAGCATTAACTTAAACTGACCATCCGTTCAAAACTTGACATTGGCAGAATCCGTCCTCACTGGGATCGGGAGTTACCATTTGAAAAAAGAAGAAGAAGAAGAAGAAGAAGACTTTTTGGAACCCTGCACCTTGTGTTTTGAAATAGATTCGTCAAGCACATTACGATCATTATAAAACAATGTGATAATATTTTTTTTAATAAAATATTGATCTTCGTATTAAATTTGATTATAACATATTACTTAATTTATTTCGGTTAATCTGAAACTATTTTATATTAAAAAACTTTCAAAGGTAAATGCACAGACTCACTCTGTGAAGTTGTTTTCAAACTTCAATAGTCAGATTGCGGTAAGTTGACAGTGTTTCACTTCACGGGTTGTACGAATAGATGTCGGTAAGGATCAACTAACTAACTTTAATAGATTTAAGTCTTTCTTTGCGCACAATTGCAAAAAGCTTTATTTCCTCCACTTTGACTTGGTAGTTAGAGTTTAAAATGAATTCCATGTTGTACATTTATGATCTTAGAGCGTGGCTTGCATTTCAATAACGTTTAATATAATCACGACCTAAATCTGTTCAGTTAAATTATAAAAAAGCTATATTATAAAGAATCTACTTACATACAAATTCTATTAACCGATTAGTATTCGATATCGATATTTTATAGAAGCGCTAACTTTTTATCGTTTTCATGGTTTTTTTTTTCTTTAAAAAAACTGAAGAAATATCGATTAAGTTTTGTTATTATTATATTTCAAAGGGTTTCTTCCATCTATTCTTGCTAAAGTTTGAATAGCTGTATTGTGAGCGAAATCACAAAGTACCTAACTATATAATCGTATGAGCTTTCTGCTCTAACATGGTGTTGGTTCTCGATAAGTGTAACACTTGAGTGAACAGAAATGTGACCATTAGAGAGTGTGTCATTTATGGCACCCTGCGATGCACAGCGGGTCACTTTATATCTGCGTACTCACTTCTCAACTTTACTCATAAACAATACTAAGTAAGTATTAATCACACTTAGAACTAACAACTACCATTTCAATGACTGTTAGTTTTTAAAACTGTAATAAATATACCCTAAATAACACCAAATAAATGAGTATGTACAATTTTGAACGGTTTAAAACTAAGGCAATAAATAAAGCGTTTAGCTTGGACTGCTATATTATTTTCTTGAACAATTTTGGCCTATTTTTAAAGTATTGTCTTCTCTAAGATATAATACAATATTTATCATTATTTATATGAAGAATAGTTTACAAACATAATTAATGAGATCAACTCGAATTTTAGCTAAAATGATCTCAATTCTTTAGAGATGCTATTTACACAAAATACTTTGTCTTTTATGGCCCATATTATAAATATACACATTTTGAATATCCATTTCTGTACATTTGAAACATACTCATATGGTAAATGTATAAAATGAACACTTAGTTGTTTCGTAAGCCTCTCTGCGACCGGCTGCCGGCGCTTTCTGTGGCGTCTAATTACAAACGTTGAATGGAACTTTTGTCCGTCTAGATTGTCGCCCCTCAGTTATTCATTTCAAATTGAAAATAAAATTTCAGCTGCAATCCGTTCATAATTCCGTTAGCGCAAGGATTTTAATCCGTTGATTATTTCAGGATCCTTTGTTGAATATGTGACACGAATATTCGAATTTTATTGTTTACTCAAACAGCGAGAAAAACTTTGCGCTACTTTTTTTGAATTCATGGAAAAAAAAGTCAAAAGCATATAATTATGTTTAATGCAGCGCTGTTCGGCTATATTTACTGCATAATCCGCAACATCCTATTTTGTAGCCGCATAGCGTAATAATCTCCGCTATTCGTTGGGCTTCGTCAGCGCTCGGCTCGACAGGCACTCGAGACTCAAGACTCAAGACTCGAGCCACCTCGAGGCCGCAGTGTGAGTGCTGGCGCGGCGGAAGCAAGCCCTTACGTGCCTGTCGTCACGACACGCCGCCTTTGTCCACCCACTACCCTTATTTGCTGAACAATGAAAAATACAAAACGTATCCTACACATTCCCGTATTGAAGCGGAATGTAAATTTTTTTCATCGAATATTATATATCACGATTCACGACCCCGATCTGAACGGCCCTTGTCATATTCGAATTTCATTGTATTGATTGATGAAAAGGCTATTATAAGATTCCAGCAGATTTTGTGAATTTTTCATTTTCCCCTTAAACGCGACTCCGCCATAAATCGATTTCGGTCCCAATTTATCAAGCGCTCTAAATACTCGTCTCGGGCAGGTCGTATGGTACGGGAGCTAGCAACGTTTTAAAAAAAGTCATTTTAGTATAGTTGGGTTTTTGATATACTGTTTCTCTTGCTATTTCGGTTAGAGTCCGGGCTGTCTGGCTGGCGGTAGTGGTTGCGTTTATTAGTGCGCATCTTATCTGTACAGGAAGATATACTTAACTTTAGTCATTTTTTATCGCGTAATTTTTAATATTTTGCCTTGTTGATGGAATTTCACTTATTTCGATGATATTTTAATTATTTTGAAATAAAAAATTGCGTCTGGCACCTATTTAACAACGAAAAAAACGTCTTGCAATAAAAAATGTATGTCTGATGGATCTATCTAAAGGCAAAAGATTAAAAATTACGCGTTAAAAAATGACTTTAAATTAAGGATATTTTCCTGTGCAGATACGATGCGCACTAATAAACGCAACCACTGCGGCCAGCCAGACAGCCCGGACTCTAACCGAAATAGCAAGAGGAACAGTATATCAAAGAACCAACTATACTAAAATTCTCTCTTGTCAACGTTGCTACCTCCTATACGAGTATCTGTGAAATGGAGAGGAACATCGGAAGCTGTCAAAATTATTTTTACATTATACATTTGATAGTTCTCGTAGATTACTCAGTATGTAATTTGGTGGGATCCGTTTGGAGGCATGTAACGAATATAGCCACGAGATTTTTTCATTTGACATTTCAATTTCGCAACTCAGTCGGTCCGTCAAACCGCGTGAGCGATGTCCGCACTGGGAAACTGTGACAAGCTATCTTCCCCATCTCCCATTCCTCTGACCACGGACGCTTCCAAATTAAGTACGCCTAATTTTTCCTCTTTGTCCATTCATGAGATAAGTGGGTTAGTTTTGTTATATTTCGTAAGTCATGGCATAGAAATTGCGGGGTTGATGTGATATATCGTCAAATTATCATAATATCCATATTTTGTTCTTAGATAATCTTATAATTGTCGTCATTTAAATAACTAATTATTTTGATTAAATTGAGTATAATAATCTGAAGAACTATTTAAATAAATAATTGAAATATCAAAGGCAATAAACGATAATTCCTTCGAAGAAATCAATCTTGAAAATGATCAAATGCCTGAAAGATTCAGATATTGAATATTGAAATTGTATAATATTAAATTTACTCTACATAATTAAATGAATTATATGCTTCAAGTCTAAAACTTTAAAAAACATTATTTATTAAGTAGAGGCTTTATAATTTGTAATATCATCGCTGTCTCGTGAATATATTGTTATTGCTATTAAAAAATCATGTCAAATGGAACGATTTTAGTATGGAGAACCGGGAAGTGTACTCGAGCCGATAGAGGGGTTCCGAGTACGCTCTTAGTCCGTCACATTATTCGACCTACTTAGCGGCTGGAGAGGAGACGCTCGACCACTTGATACCCTCCCACCAATTGTTTCTTTATTGGAACATATTTTTTAATCCTAAGCAAATGAAGATCGCCTTTGTTAGACGTTTTCTTTGAAACGGATCGTGCATGATAATATCAACCTCTGCCTGGAGTTTTTTTTTTTACGGAACTCTGGAAATTCAGTTTTGTTTTTTTCGCTTAATCATGAAAAATAATTTTGTATTCGATGAAAAATTGTTGGCTTTTAGAACGGTTAAGAATTACAATTTCGTAGTAGGAGTCTACATCGTAAAGGAATGATAATTTTTATGTATTTTGTTCAAAACCTACGAACTATAAAAAAAAATATAAAGACAACACAAACGTTTACGTAAGTTTTCTAGAATATGATCGAATAACAGAAAGGATAATACTCTGGTGTATGGATAAAGCGGTCAAGACAAACATCGGATGATAATATGAGCGGTTCGATACCGCGACCAGATGACAGCAGCGGCCATATTGGTCGCATAAAATCAAGTTGGCGGCAAAGTGACATCGGGCCGTAAGCGATCGAGTGTCAGACCGTCTAGAAATAAAAGCAGGAGAATTTTTCACTAGTTGAGTGCTTTGCTTGGAGGCATGCGATGAAATTTGTCTCTTTCACGGTACGGTTTTTATATTAGTGAAACTTTTACTCGTATAAGTTTAGACGAACACAGCTTTGCGAGCGATTTTGTAAATATTTTCAAAGTTCACCGCTGCGAGGCTGGATGGAATTTCAATTTTAAGGCGTAGTGATAAAATGTTTGAGACAAATTGTTCGAGGTGAAATTCATAATGATGACTTTTTTATAAAAAATATATCAGTAACAAATATTAAAAAGAAAAAGTATTTTTTATTTGTAGCTTAAAAATAAATAGTTTTTTTATTTTATAACGTCTCTGATCTCATTCCGATTTTATGATAATCATACGAGTAGGTACTTAGGAACCTTCATCTTATGACAACGTGAAGCTGCGCACGGAAGCTCTAACAATTATAAACAAGATGCAACGAAAAATCACAACAATTTGTCTATTTAAGAAACTGATTTAATAATACCTATATTACCTATACAGACAAATTGAGCAAGTATTTATTACGTTGTGAAAAAGACATCGATACCATGTTAGTGGAGATCGTGTTTCGCGCGGTCACATTGAAGCCGCAACTGCGTTCCCCAGTCGCCTCGGTACGCCTGTTCCTGTTACAAATCAACTCACTTGGGAAGCAATCTTTCTTTTTTATCGTCTTATAAATAGATATGCGAATATTTTATGGAACACGGCGCTATCGATTCGGAACGTTTATGTATAGGATTTACGTGGGTTAAAATGTGAATCTGGGTTTTTAAAGTGACTGATACTTATGTGCACGTAATTCATAGCTCTGTATATTATGTGTTACATTGCAAATTATGATTGTAGATACGAATTTATTTTATAGTACTTATTATATTTATTAAAGGCTTACTATATGTTTGATGCCAAAACAAGCAAGTGAGCATGTATGTTCGCGAATGCTCATATAGACTATGAACTATTCGGGAATGGCCTTTTATAAAAATCTATAACTGTTCAATTTCTTATCTTTCTATAAAGCTATAAATTTTTGTATGGAAAACTGATCCGCGAAAAATAACATTACAAAGGTCCTGTAAAAATTGTGGTATTCACTTCAGCATCGAAAGTATTTTACTTTGATTATTGATATCATTTTAGGTCACATCCTTACATCAGGAAATATTTAATTTGATACGATTTTTTTATTCAATATGAGCCTGTATATTGAATAAAAAAAAGCCATACAAATAAAAAGTACGTATGTATTATTATATTATAAATTTATATACTTAATCGTATAGATTTTGTTAAGTACTTACAGTACTCCAAAATTAATAATGCGCATGCAAATCTTCGCTAATTGTCGTATTTCCGAAAACACTCGAATCATTGAATCGTAAGAGCCCTAAACAATGCACTTGCATTTTACACCTTGTTCAAAAGAAATAAAAGTCAATTCACGGTCATACACAATCAAAAACAAATCGGGCGGTAGGTGACGGTAGCCTTTCAGTCAAAAAGCTCAAAAATCCGTCAGTCGTCTTTAAATATTGGTGGTGACTGCACGTGTTCTCTCTGTGTGGAATTATATAGAGCTGCTTTTACATACCCTTCTTCGTTTTGTGTTTAAAGGTGAATTGAATTAATCGATGAAATGATTATTTACACAGGTGATAGCAGTAGGGAAAGTGAAAATGAGAGAGAAGAGCATAATGAAAGTTCCGATGTATGTAAAATGTCAGAAATAAAGATAATCCCTAATTTTGATTGTTTTTATTTTTATTTTTTTGTAATTGTCATAATATTGAAGAATGATCAGTACTGTAAATACTTTTGAACTGAGATTTTAATGATTAGATTTATATGGTTTAAATGTAAACCTGTGTTTGAAAACCATATTTTATACAATATAAATTTTGTGTTATTTAAACCTTCTTTTCTTCTTCCCTTCTTTTCTTTTACACCAGCTTCAGTAAGACACTTTAAAAGTACTATGAAATTTTCCAAGTAAATCAATCCAACAAAGATATATTCGCAATCGTGGGTTTATCCTCGCTATTTACTTACAAGGAATTATCGAAACAAAATCGTTACTTACAAATAAATATTAATCTCTTTTAGCACAAAACACATAATTTGACTAAATTATGCATGAAGAAAATGCATTTAACCACTCTATATACATATCATCTTCGGACGCTCCAGGAATATGACAGTTGCCGAACAGTGACGAAGATTTCTATGCGCATTATTACTTTTGGAGTACTGTACTTAATATAAAGTTATTATAATTACAATACGTTATTATCAATGTTTTCTGCTTTTATCTGGTGGTACGTTACATTGGTGTAAAATTATATTCAAACGCTAATCTCATTTATTATTTTATTGAACATTGTAAGAGACTACGTAATTCGTAAAATATTCCGTTCGGAGAACCCCGAACGTTTAATATAGCGGATAAAATACGCCCTAACGTACCTCAGTATTCCCCCGTTGTTCATATCGGCATGTTATTCAGATTATACACGAATATTTCAATGCTTTCTACTAAATTACAGCTCACGAAACTCTTTTACTTAATGTCGTACGTTGGCTGAAGCGTGCTTCCAACATTGCATGTGTACAAATCGAAAGAGATGGCGGAAATATAGAATACCTGATATAATTTCAACATAAAATATCAATATTAAATTACTCGTTCAATAAACATTGCTTTTAAATTCTAGGTAACTAGAAAAATGTGCAAACAAAGTTGGAGAAGTAGCAAACTAGCCCGAGAATATATATAACATTTTTTGTTGTTGAAACCGCCATTTAAGATTTGCATACCGTTATTATAGAGGAAAAATTGCTACACATTAGACCGGCTCCGTCTTAAATTGTTATAGAGTGGATTTCCCTGAGCAAATATACCCATTTCATTATTCTAAACAAAGAATACATTTACCAAGGGAAAACAAAACAATTGTATTAATTTAAAGCGACTGCGGTTGCTGCACAGCATGATCGAATTATTCATGTCGACTTTTTCTCTTATTACGTTACGTTGCGATGTTATAGATTTAAGTGAAACCTTTCGGGCAAACAGACCAATTAGGGCGAGCTTTTCAAACTGTTATGTCGAGGGAAAAAAGTATGGTAAACGTTAACTGTCAGCATTTCGGACGAACACAGTGTCCTTTAATTAGATCGTGCTTGGTATAACCGGCTTATTCCAGCTTAGCCACTGCCCGTGAATGCGACCGGCCACTGCAAAAATGATGAACTAATTGGCTTAGAACAGAGCGTTACGCATTTCAATATCCAATATACGTTTAATGGTGCTCCTAACAGGCGATTCGG
>CAJQZM010033928.1:0-26484 GCA_907164665.1 Colias nastes
ACATTCCCCTCCTTTTCTAATGGGTTTCATCCTACTACTATTTTTTTAGGTTTTTATCATTTTGGAAGGGATTGGCCCCGGTGTATAAAGGGAAATCCCCGTACAGCCTCTTTAGGCACGCGGCGCGTTCCGTTTCGCACAAAAATACAGGTACTTAAATAATAAAATGAAAAAATCAAAAAAGTAATGATTAATTGGGATTTTTTCAATAAATCGTGCTTTATTCGATTTTTTAAAAAAATCATGACTTTTTCCAACCCTGCGTGACGGTATTGCCACCTTGAAATTTTACTCTCAACGCGCCTAAAGAAGAACTTCAAAAATAAAAATGCATTTTGTAAAAAAAAAAAACAAATATTTATATTTTAGGTTGATTCTATAATAAAATACTGTTTTTTTTTTTACTGATTTTTATAAAATTGCGGGCACACTCACAATGCTAGTGATAGGTTTGCAGAGCAGCAGCAGGCCGTCGAATAAAAAAGCCCGCCGTTCCGCGACCCGCTTGCCCGGACCAAGCTTTGATAGTGTGTCCTCTGAAAATGTATTATTTTGGTATTTAAATCCATACTAATATTATAAATGCGAAAGTAACTCTGTCTGTCTGTCTGTTACTCAATCACGCCTAAACTACTGAACCAATTTGCATGAAATTTGGTATGGAGATATTTTGATACCCGAGAAAGGACATAGGCTACCTTTTATTGCGAAATATGTACCACGGGTGAAGCCGGGGCGGACCTCTAGTAGCTCATATATTTTCAAGAACATAAGGTTAAAAAAGTACCTAAGGTATAAGTAAGATTTAAAAAACCTAATATTAATTTAATTAATGAAACTTGTAAAGTGTAAACATTATAAATTTAGTTAAAAATCACCAAAAAAATTACGTATACTATTAACAAATATTTTGCAACTTTAACAAATAACATAGATTATAATATTATGATTGAGAAGTTTAGCACAATTAGTTTTATGATATAAATATCCAAAGGTCTATCGCCATAAATAGTTGAGAACAATATTACAACATAAACACAAATATATTATAATAGCTTAGATCTTAAAAAAACGGTCCAAAGTATGACCCTTGGAGAACACCCGACATCAAGTTAAAATTCTTCAATTGGTAATACCATTTGCAACTACCCATGCTTTACGAAATATCACATGTCTACTCACATATCTAAAGTGATTCAGTAAACATTGAATAATACGTATTTTAATTAAACTTTCGTAAAATTTAAGTGATTGACTGTATCGAAAGCCTCGCTAAAGTCGGTATTTATGATGTCAAACTGAATTCGATTATCAACACAACCTATTACATTCTCAATACATATATGAGATTTGTATAAAGCTAAGGCTTTTGCACACATACTACACAAATAAAGAAATGGTAGATGTTCAAAATTATAGTCTACTTTATTAAAATATGTATGTGTAGTTTCAATTTACGAACGCCATTGCGTTTTTATTTCCCCATAAAAAATTGTCCATTTATTTTACAATTTTAATTATGGCAATTCAAATTGTAAGTGTTAGTTAATCTAGATGTAAAAATAAACACGCACAATTGTTTATTAGTATTATTATATTATAATTAACGTTTGGCTTGGTTGGTAGTTGCCCTGCCTTCCAAGCCAGAGGTCGTGGGTTCGATTCCTAATATTTGTGTGATGAATATAGATGTTTGCTCTGTGTCTGGGTGTTATTTATCTATATAAGTATTTATTTTAAATGATATATGTATGTTTATCAGCCATCTGGTTTCCATAACACAAGCGAAAGCTTAGTATGGGATCAGATCGTGGCGTGTGTGAAAATTGTCCTGAAAATGTATTTATTTATATTTGTTAGATAGCCCATTCATCGAGGAAGACTATAGGCTATATATCATCACGCTAAGACCAACAGGAGCGGAGCAATGCGGGTGAAACCGCGGAGCACAGCTAGTCTAAAATCTAAAATCTAAAATATATTATAAAGGCGAAAGTTTGTATGGATGTATGGATGTATGGATGTTTGTTACTCTTTCACGTAAAAACTACTGAACCGATTACAATGAAATTTAGCACACATATAGAGGGTAACTTGGATTAACACATAGGATAGTTTTTATCCCGGAAATCCCACGGGAACGGGAACTATGCGGGTTTTCCTTTGCAAACGCGGGCGAAGCCGCGGGCGGAAATCTAGTCTAGTATAATATAATTATTACCTCTATAAAACTCGTTACAACACTGCGGCACGTCTCTAGTGTCCCAGTTATCTATTAACTTTCCGAGTTCATTGCATTTCTCTATAGCGAGCTGTCGACGGGCACGAGCCGCACCGCGGATCGCTGTGTCACTGAAAATATAGATAAAATTGAGATTAATATTATATATTTATTGAAAAATTCACAAAAATAAAACATTATCTGTCTTACCACAAAAACCTTTAGACAGGGTTTAACTCTAAGCACGGGTTCTCTTTAATCTTGTCGTATTTCACATAGACAACTATTAAAGTGATAGATTCTTTTTTTAAAGTTAGACTGTGTTTAAATTGTGTTGTGGTAATACCATAAAATATTAGATACATAATTGAAAATGAAAAAAAAAAAAAATATTTCAGCAAAAAACACATTTTATTTATGATTCAATAAAAAGTCCAAATAATTAGGCAATAAATCTTCAATACAAAAATAAATTGTTGCTGTCGATAATTTTATCGAACAGAAACATTAATAAACTTACATTTTTGGTCCATTTCCTAATGCTTTCACTAATAATTTTTTTATTGGGTGTAGATTACATTCCACCTGTAAAGAGAAAACTAATATTATGAACATTCAGAAAATAAGGAACCTTCTGTAATTATAAACACACATTTATAAAACAATCAAATAGTATAGGACCTAACATATAATAAATCTGTAGAAGGGTCAATTCTGTACATTGAAAATATTGAAAAAATAAATAGCAGCAATGTTACTGGATCGATACCAAACCCAAATATGTGATTAAAAAAATTTTTGTCTGTCTGTCTGTGATGACATCACGTGAAAACTAACGGTTCGATTTCGATGAAACTTGGTATAATTATACCTTATTATCCTGGGCGTAAAATAGAATACTTTTTATCCTGGAAAAATACGTAGAAAAAAAATTATCTTAATTTTTCAGTTTTATCCATAGACGTTGTTCTGTAGAACCGCGAACACACGTTGCGTATTATTATAGGTCGAGCCGTATTTGGTCTTTATGTCTTTATAATAGATATTTATAAGATGTCATTGTCAGAGTTACTCAAAATGGAGTAATAAACCATCCACGCGAAGACCGACATCCGCGCGGACGGAGTCGCGGGCGGAAGCTAGTAGGACCTAAAACTGATCCTTGTGCAACACCTTGTTAATAAAAATACATAATAGTTCTGCTCATGTATAACTGTTTTGATAATTTATGGTAGAACATAGTATGTACACTCAACAGCTTAATGTTTTATATGGTACAATTCTTTTATTTATATCCTAGAATCATTTTTAAATATTTTGGGGGTAGTTTTATATTACTTACTTATCTGCTTAAAACTCTCTGTATAAACCCTAGTTGGATTTATTTGTAGTTTGGGCAGCATATGTATACTTGATGTTTATGTTTATCCTCAGACAAATAGATTATTTTAACCCTAGGATCATTTTTAAGTATTTTGCGGGTAGTTTTACACTACTAACCTGTTTAAACTGTCTTTATCATTAATAGAATGATCTATCTACGGCAACAGCTCAATTTTTACATACTTTTGGGGGTAGTTTTTGATAGTCACTTACCTCTGTAAAGATGTAGGTTAGGCAGCGTATCGGCAAGTATCGTTTCTAGGGTCAGTTTTAGGCATTTTTGTGGTGTTTTTCCATATTACTGGCAAAATTTGGGTATATTTTTGTTTTATCTTCATTTTTATTCTAATTTAATACTATTTACCTGTTTAAAACTCTCTCTATCATCGCTGGTGGGCGCTATTTGCAACAACGCCAGCACATATCTGTGTATACTGAGTCAAGTTTATTTATGTTAGGGGTAGTTTTATATTACTTACCTGTTTAAAACTCTCTTTATTATATATAGAAGATTCTATCTACAGCAATAGGTAATTTTTTACATAGTTTTTTGAGGGTAGTTTTTGGCAGTCACTCACCTCAGTTTTAAGTATTTTGGGGGTAGATTTAACACAACTTACCTGTTTTAAACATTCTCAGTCATCACACAAAATCTATTTGAGTTAGGTCGATTTTTACGTAGTTTATGGGGGGAGTCTAATATTTTTAGTTAACTTATAAGTATTTTGCGGGTAGTTTAACACTACTAACCTGTTTAAAACTCTCTCTATCATCACTAGTGGGCGCTATTTGCAACAACGCGAGCACATAGCTGTGATAGAGGAACACGTGGGATACTGGAGTTAGTAGTAGTTTTGGTAAGTAGTATTTCACGGCCAGACGGAACCCGTGGCCCGCTGTGTCTAGACGTTCCGCGAGCTGTATGAAAATAAATAAAAATAAGTTAATAAATTAATGTCATAATAGTTTTTTTTGCAAAATTTCTAAGCATAGAAAAAAATTATTGACATTTTTTAAGTACCTACAGACATTTTTAAACAAATTTTAATGCAAAGAATTTAGAACTTTCAGAAAAAGTACGATCACTGATGTTAGATTTTTCTTTAAACAAGATTAAGGTACAGTTTCACCGCTTGCTGATAATATTCTTGATAGACGATTTTGACAATTTTGACATACATTTCAAATCGTTTTTTACAGATTTTTTTTTTATCCTAAGTATCTATTCATATTTCAGGTTTACCTTTTTATATTAATTCATTTCATTTCATTCATTTCATTTCATTTCATTTCATTTTATTTTCATTTCATTTCATTTCATTTCATTTTCATAATAAGCTAAGGACATAAAACTGTACGACAGCTCCTACTATTTTTTAAGTACATTAGGACAATTTAGGACAAAAAATTAGTATAATCACCTCAGGATCGTCCACGATCCTTTGCAACGCATCCCTCGACTCCTTCCGTGTGACGATGTTCGCGTAACGCACGTACGCGCGAAATTCCTCCACTTCTGCCAATTCTGTAATATATATATATATTTATTATATTATGTAATTATATTTTAAATAATAATAATAATAGATGAAAACTAAAACGCACTTGAAACAGATAAACTAATGAAATTGTTGTATTGTCACCGATTTTTGCTAAGTTTAAGAAGATTGAATTAAAACAGTTGTTTACATATAGATTTTTTATTGTATTTATCTCTTTCACCTTAACCCGTGACGCGTCCTATGTACAGGCGGTTGCTCATAACTAAAACTGTACTGTAGCGTCCTGTGTAACAACGACTGTTCATAACGCGGCCAATGACTTTGAAGGTCACCTGTAGCTGCTTACAAGTGAATGTTTCCAGTATAAAAAATATTTGTCTATGCCTTATACATTTTTAATTCGAATCGGTACGACTCCGACGCTGGCAATAAAGACTAAAACCACAAAATAAAAAAAAAAAGTGAATCATTGATTGAGTTGCGTCATCGGCCATAGTTTGTGACATTTGTCTTGTTCAACGAATATTTGGATTGTGAATTATGCCGAGAGGAATAATTAGATGAGTGATAATTGAGACGTATATTACTGGAAATTTTACGTAGAATACGTTTATGATATTGGTTTTAGGGATATTTGAAGAATACTCAGTGAAAAAGTGTCTCAACTTTTCAGTGCGGAAGACGCAAAATGGCGCTTTTTTTCTTGTTTGTGAATAATGGAGATTTGTTATTATTCATAGTGAAATACGTTGTGTTAAATGTGTGAAAATATAAGTGAATGTATTTGGCAATCGTGTAGTGATATGAAAACGTGAATAAGATCATTTGATGACTCAGCATTATCATGTAAGTGTTAGTATGTAAGCAATTAAAATTAAAACAAAAGAAAATCAATTTTTTATAATTTTATAGAAAAAATATATCGTCATGATTACATTTTTATGCTATAACTAGTTTCTTCCTCTTTCCAAAAATATATCATACATGGCATATAATTATAGAACAATAGGGTAAATAAAATTTTCAAACTCGGTAGTCATAAAAAAGCTAGATTTCGTGAACTCCCTTGACACTATCGGGATCGGTGCCGGCTGTGCGCCGGACGCGTCACGGGTTAATGGTATTCAACATAACACGAAAAAAGACAAGTTTGTCAGTAACTTATTCTCTTTGATACATAGAAAAGAAATAA
The DNA here is from genome assembly GCA_907164665.1 of Colias nastes. NCBI lineage: Eukaryota > Metazoa > Arthropoda > Insecta > Lepidoptera > Pieridae > Colias > Colias nastes. The sequence goes on from CAJQZM010033928.1 coordinate 6,299, forward strand.
AGATAAATCTCAAATATCAAATCAAACACTTAAAAGATAGTTTTATGAAACAATATTTATTTAAATCACTCCACTCTAAAATCATTGAACTTCAAACATAAAATAAGACTTTTTTAATTCTCATTCTATTATATTTTATTAATTTAATAAAATTATCTATAATAAACTATTTTACCTTCAAAACAACTGCCAATATACGGTTGCGGTGAGTCCTGTGACATTTCCATCGCGTCTTCCAAATTTCCCAGCAATGTTACCGTCAATTCGTAAATGTCGACAATGTTGCCGAATATTAACGATATTGTCTGCAACAAGGGTTAATTCGATTATTCATTCATTCATGATGAAATTCCTTTTTCTTTCTATAATTTATCATATAAAATCAGTAATAACATGTATTTATAAAATGTATATCTATTTAAAAAGGGTGGTCTTATCACTAAATGGTTTAAAACCTATCACATAAGTGGTTTAAAAATTATAAATTAAGTATTTAAAATTACTCCATAATAAATCCATTATACCGTTATTTGATATTTTCTCACAAAATCTCACCAAAACTCACAATATTTCACCAAAACTCACAACTTTTCACAAAATCTCACACTTCACCATTTTTTCAACTCACCCGCGTATCAGAATGCAGTATCTTCTCCAATTCATCTTTAAACACGCGTATGATCAAGTTCAGGTCCCTCAGAAAGCTTCTCTCATCAGCTAGCAGGTCTCTCACGAGTTCCCCGTACGTTAGCGAAGCCCTACGCCCTCGATCTAGGGCTGTGACACCGGCCGCTACACCGGCTAGTTCGGACTCTTGGTAGAACATGTCCATTAGCAACTGAAAAAATAAATATTAATATGAAAAACACATAATCAAAATTATTAAGTTTGAACTTACAGATTCCATTGAATTTCAGTCGAAATTGCTCCCTCAACATCGCACTGCGTATACAATGAATTCAAGAATGGAATTTGTAACATTATTTAAACAAGAAATTTCTTGATTTTATTCTTTTAAGCATGTGGAAAGCATGAAAATCTTTATCTTATATATAAAATTCTCGTGTCACAATGTTAGTCTGCATACTCCTCCGAAACGGGTGGACCGATTCTCATGAAATTTTCTGTGCATATCGGGTAAGTCTGAGAATCGGCCAACATCTATTTTTCATATGTACCACGGGCGAAGCCGGGGCGGGCCGCTAATAAGTATATAAAAATGAAACCCGTTTCGCGTTGTCACGGCATCACGTGTGAATGGCTGAACCGATTTCGATAATTATTTTTTTATTATATTCCTTGAAGTACGAGGATGGTTCTTATGTAGAGAAAACGTAAATATGTACCACGGGCGAAGCCGGGGCGGACCGCTAGTACTGTATACTTTAGCAATAATGTAACAATCAAGTTTCTTGCCAATTTGTCTCGCCAGAAGAACTTCCGATTAATGGTAGTTAAAATGACTTTTCTTATTATTTCCTACTATTATTTTACTTATCTGTAAAATTGTTGTTTGAATGCCTATTTTTTAAGTTTATTTTTCGGCACTAAAAGTGTATTTTAATTTATTTATTGAACTAAAGCTACAAATAAAATTTGTAAATTTTAAGATGCAGGCAAAGTCACGCACGGAAAGTTAGTATTTCTTAAAAGAAACTAACCTATAAATTGATAAAGAATAGAAAAAAATCGATCACGAGGCGATACTCGAACCCGCATCCTTTCACGCCAATCCGGGGCGGATGCTTGACCAACTAACTTTATTAAGAACTAGCTGCGCTTCGCGGTTTTACCCGCATTGCTCCGCTCCTGTTGGTCTAAGCGTGATGATATATAGCCTATAGCCTCCTCGATAAATGGGCTATCTAACGCCGAAAGAACTTTTCAAATCGGACCAGTAGTTCCTGAGATTAGCGCTGTCAAACAAAAAAACTCTTCAGCTTTATAATATTAAGTATAAAGTATAGATTAAGAAACTAACCTTATCAGCGCACATAGCAGTCTTAATATCGCCACTCTCGATAACTTGATATCCCGACTTCTGCGATATCTCCTTAACAAAAGTCCCGGAGAGTCTCAATACATCCGTGCTAATGTACTCCAAGATGGCCGTAATAAAACTCGTCACGGACACGTCTATTTTATGAGGTAATACTTCCTGAAAATTAAAGGTAAGTGGTTAATAATAATAATGGTTGAAAGAGACAATATTGAGTAGATAGAAAAATGCTTATAATGTTACCTTTTGATGTTGAAATGCATTATTTCGTGGCAGTAATCACTACATAGTATAAAACAAAGTCGCTTTCCCTGTCCCTATGTCCCTATGTCCCTTTGTACGCTTAAATCTTTGAAACTACGCAACGGATTTTGATGCGGTTTTTTTTAATAGATAGAGTGATTCAAGAGGAAGGTTTATATGTATAATAACATCCATTAAATAGTGGAGAAGTACTGTTATTTTTGAGGTTTCTAATGTGATGTCGTAAATAATTACATTTTTTCCGCTTACATTGCAAACGCAGGCTGAACCCTACGAGTTTTATCAAAATAATGTACTAAGTATTGTACACATTGAAAAGGTCTACAGAAAAGTCCGCGATGGTATATGTCTATCTCTTATGGATAACCCACAATAACTTTTTTTTGTCATTTACTTTTTACGACAAATAATGGCTAATTTTCGAAGCGATTTTAACCAATACAGCATTAATCCTTAACCAATTAAATACCTTGAATACATTGTTCATTTAATATAGATCTATATGGCCCTTTACACCGTATGATTTAAGTGAATATTTTCGAAGATATTACAGATTTAAAAATTGCGGGACGTAGCGTTTGCGGCGGTACCGGCCGCGCCGCCCGGCTATAATATATTTTATAGGTACCCGTGCGAAGCCGGAGCGGGCCGCTATGTTTTTATATACAACGTTCACAGTTTTTCTGTAGTGTATTTAGTATCAGCTCTGCACCCGTGCGAAGCCGGGGCGGGTCGCTAGTGTTTAATAAGTTTAAACTCTGCCTAGTAGACGCGTAGGCAGAGTTTTGTTTCGGATAATTTTTGTTGAGTCTTATTAATTATTGCACTGTGCGTTCAAGCTAAGAATAGGAAAGCCAAAGATATTTCTATGTGTAAACTTCGTATCGACTAGTGTAATTTAAATATATAACGCATTTCATTAAAGAAACGAATCTTAAATGGCGGCGCTTATCATTCTCTCTCGCTTACACACGGCCGTACGGCATGCAAAAAAAATAGGGAAAAGTAAAATCACTAAAAAGTATTTGATTTTCCCTATAATAGTTTTTATCATAAATCATAAATTTACAATGACAAGTATGTATTTGCGATAGTAAATAATGTTTTATTGGAATTTGACAAAATATGTTCTTTGGGAAAAGTTGTTCAGTTTTATGGGCTCATTACAAGTATTATGGGGATTTTGTTGCATTCTGTATACGTAAATATGATAATTCATATAAATACACAAATACCATAACAAAAAAGTTTATCAACAAACAATTTGAAATAATTAATAAAATTTAAGTGTTTAGGAGTCCATTGAGGACAAACATTGTGACACGAGATTTATATATATTAAGATTTGTCACATTTCAAAAACGGTCAATTCAAACGTCAATACAAACATACCTAACTTATATTATCGCTTCCTTTAAATAAAAACCTATGACATCAAAAATAGCGCAAAATCAATCATATTCTTATACTCCAGTCAGTCTAGACATTCAATTCACAATAATTCCAAAAGTTTTCAAACTTCGGTCAAGTGAATGGTACATTGGGACGACAATAAATCCCATTTTGCAACCTTGTCCGCAGTCCGGAACTGCAATTAAATTATTTTTTGCTGTATGGTCCTGAAAAAAATTCCAAAAGTTCTGCAAACTTGGGGAAGTTTTCGATATAATATTTCATATCACGTATTAAATTTGCAACCAATCTCAGTGTACGGAACATCTTCTAATATTGAATATTAATGTTTTTTTTTTTTTTATTAAACTGAATGAGGTTGAAAATTTGTAAATGCACCAGAATAGATGTTTTCGAAGTTTGCAACCAAGTTCCAAAACTTTTGTAATTATTCCGAGACCACCTTACTCGAAAAAATGACGACGAATTAAAAATAATTATAAATAAACATGTTCCGGTCAACGAAAAAGGTTGCAAATTTATACAACCGTTCGGTATATATTTCCGATATCTGTGTTAAGTTTGCAGAACTTTTGGAATTTTTTTCACGACCGTACAGCAAAAAATAATTTAATTGCAATTTTAACAATGTTCCGTACACTTAGATTGATTGCAAATTTAAAACGTGATATGAAATATTATATCGAAAACTTCCCCAAGTTTGCAGAACTTTTGGAATTTTTTTCACGACCATACAGCAAAAAAATAATTTAATTGCAATTTTAACAATGTTCCGGACTGCGGACAAGGTTGCAAAATGAGATTTATTGTCGTCCCAATGTACCATTCACTTGACCGAAGTTTGAAAACTTTTGGAATTATTGTTAAATTCTCGATTTTCAATGTCGATTCTGACTGATCTATTAGTTGAATCGTTAAGTACATAGTACATTATATATAAGTACTTAGTACATACCTTCTGCAACAAATGATGCAATTTATCAGCGGGCAGGAGTAATTTCCTCCTCTTTTGCACATCTCTCGCCTCCGTGAGTGCCCACCTGTCTAGTGGATTTGGAAATGTCCGAGCCACGCGCTCTTCCACGTCCTTGAAAATAAATAAAATTAGTTTAGTAACAAAATCAATTTTATGTGATAAAAATCTTTAAATAAAAGTCTTGCGAGCGGCTGAGCCGTTATAACTTAAAGGACTTTTGAATTGTTTGTGATAGTCCAGGTGACCAAAATATAATGTAAACTGTAATAGTAGGCAATAGAAAATATTTTTCACAAATATTTAATAATATGTAGGTGACACAAAGTTCACTAGGTCAGCTAGAAAAGAATATGATTAAAAAAGTTGCAACTAATCAGATTATCTAGGAATGTTGATGTTATTTTCAAAGTTCATAAACGAATTAATTTATTATTATTGTTTATTTTTTACAATAACACTAAATACACTTGCATCCGCGCATTAGGTCTGTTTTAACGCTAATAAAATAAAAAATCGGTACTAATTCTAAAAATACGGCGCACAACTCACAAGTATGCAGCTTTCAAGTTTTTTTTTCAATATATAAATCAATTATCGGTAAGTAATAGTATTTTGTTTGATCTTGGGTAAAACTCAAACAACAACTTACGATTTAATAGAGCTAGCCGCAAAGTTTTTAGCCGCGTACTGACTGAGCGAGCGACAATGTTTGGCTCGGGCCGCGGCAGGCTCGGGCGAGGCAGCGCGTGGGTTTGCCTCGGGCGAGGCTCGTCTTGACCGACCGAGGATTTGCCTCACGCGACTGCCTCACGAGGCTGCTCGCTCAGTCAGTACGCGGCTTTTAATGAATGCAATAACTACTAAGTTGTGAGTAGATAACAATTGACAACATTTCAAAATTTTAAGCTACTTATTTTTTATTTTAATGAAAACTAGATCAAAAATTATGATACGTGTATTTTTTGCTTTTTCTAAATATTGAAGTTTTCATTCATCTTTTTGAGTTTTAAAATCGTCTCATTCTAAAATGTCGTAAGCGCCAAATGACGTAACATTTTTCGTTTTTATTTAATTTCTCTTAAAATATGCGATAAAAAATGAAATAATCTTTTTTCTTTCATGGCCTTAAAAAAATGATATGTTGTCAAATAGCAATAAGGAATAGTGCAGCAATATAATACCTGTATAGTAACTGGCGCCGGTATAGCGCATAGCATGGATAGCAACCGCAGACAGAGCGACTCGACAAACTCTAGCGCACTCTCTTCAGCTGTTAATGTCGGATGGAGGTTCTCGAGTATCTGGAAGTTTGTAGAAAGTTGTTAAATATTGTGGAGTAAATCAGTTAATATTGTGCCATTTTAAAATATATATAAATCAGATATAAATGTTTTGAATCCAATGCTTTATTAGAATAAAACTAAAAAGTTTTGTAATTCTAGAAAAAATTATGGGGGAATTAAAAAATCAATCATGAAGCAGAATTTGGACCAGCATTTTCTGTACATCTAAGCGACACTCCATTTTTGTAATTAAATATTTTTCATCATGTAAACTTCTATAATATTTTTGCTAATTAAATTAAGTGTATTTGAACTGGAAAATTGCAATATAGGGCCACAAATACAAAGCAAACTATGTGTATTTCAAATCTTTAATCGGACAAAAAAATAACCAGAACCAGTTCTTGTCTTTTTTTTTTTGTATATGCACATAATATTGGAAGTTGTTAAACATAATACATATTATCTAACTAGCTGTGCCGCGCGGTTTCACCCGCATTGCTCCGCTCCTGTTGGTCTCAGCGTGATGATATATAGCCTATAGCCTTCCTCGATAAATGGGCTATCTAACACCGAAAGAATTTTTAAAATGGGACCAGTTGTTCCTGAGATTAGCGCGTTCAAACAAACAAACAAACAAACTCTTCAGCTTTATAATATTAGTATAGATAGATAAGCCTGTTAAACCTTGTTTAAGGAAAGTAAAAATAAAATGTAACCTACAGAAGTCAGCTTTATATGTGCATATTGAAACTAATTAACTACAGTCGCAGAATCAAAATTTAAACCACGGTCACTACGGTTACTACGGTCAAAGAATCAAAATTTACAAATTAATGATTTGAATTTGAATTAAAATCACAATCAATTCTTATGTAGAATATTCACATGTGTATCTTGCAAGTAATGTACTTATACTTAACAAGTTATGTAGTTGCATTTTGAGTCAACTGTTTACGATTCATCAGATTCCAGTAGATTCTCTTTTTTTTTTATGTCAGAGCAAGCAAAGGAGCAGGTGGGCCACCTGATGTTAAGTGGTCACCACCGCCCATAAACACTTGTAACACTAGAAGTGTTACAGGTGCTTTGCCGGCCTTTTATGGACAAATAAGCTCTTTTCTTGAAGGCCCCAATGTCGTAGTTGTTCGGGAACACCGCAGGTGGCAAATCGTTCCAAAGTTTCACCATACGCGGAAGGAAGCACAGTACTCCAAAATTAATAATGCGCATGCAGATCTTCGCTAATCGTCGTATTTCCAAAAATACCCGAATCATTGAATCGTAAGAGCCCTAAACAATGCACTTGCATTTTACACCTTGTTCAAAAGAAATAGAAGTCAATTCACGGTCAAATACAATCAAAAACAATTCGGGCGGTAGGTGACGGTAGCCTGTCAGTCAAAAAACTCACAAATCCGTCAGTCGTCTTTAAATATTGGCGGTGACTGCACGTGTTCTCTCTGTGTGGAATTATATAGAGCTGCTATTACATACCCTTCTTCGTTTAGTTTTTAAAGGTGAATTGAATTAATCTATGAAATGATTATTTACACAGGTGATAGCAGTAGGGAAAGTGAAAATGAGAGAGAAGAGCATATTGAAAGTTCCGATGTATCTACAATGTCAGAAATAAAGATAATCCTGATTTTGATTGTGTTTTTTATTTATTTGTAAATAAAAAACACAATCAAAATGATTTAAATGTAAACCTGTGTTTGAAAACTTGTGTTATTTTATTTAACCTTCTTTTCTTCCATCATTACAACAGTTTCAGTAAGACACTTTAAAAGTAGGTACTATAAAATTTTCCAAGTAAATCAATCCTACAAAGATATATTCGCAATCGTGGGGTTATCCTCGCTATTTACTTACAAGGAATTATCGAAACAAAATCGTTACTTTCAAATCAATGTTAATGTCTTTTAGCAGAAAAAAACATAATTTTACTAAATTATGCATGAAGAAAATTCATTTAACCACTCTATATACATATCGTCTTCGGACGCTCCGGGAATATGACAGTTGCCGAACAGAGGCGAAGATTTCTATGCGCATTATTACTTTTGTAGTACTGTAAAGCTCTGAACTATTTTATAAAATCATGTAACATTTTTTTATTATTCTAATTCAACACTTTCTACAACTGTTTTATGCTTATGTTTACGGAAGATAATAATACACATTGTAGCATTATTACAGTAGGTAAATAATATTCTAAAGTCTAAAATAATAGTCTATTCCCATGGGACACCTGTGTCTCTGCATTGAGAACCAACATAGTCTGATGATCATCATATATCATCTTACGTAGCACTACTATCACATGAAAATAATTTATGTACATAGTTAAAAAAATCGTGTGTAACGAGCACCCGTGTCAGAAGTGAAACTTTGATTCAAGGATAACAAATTATAGAGAGGGTATTGCCATGATGCGACCTTTAAATTTTACTTCAAAAAAACTACAAAATATTTAATCTCATGAAGTTATTGTATTGTCACCGATCCTTGATAAGTGTACAAAGTTTGAATTAAATGTATTTGTTTAAAGTATCAAAATCGAGTCTTAAGGAGTCGTTTACATACAAACATACAGGTGAAGCTAATTAAAGCAAAAACACCTGTATATGGTAATTATATTTTACATTGAAATATTATTTTTTATATGTATCAATTGACTAATTTACATGTTTGTATATAAAATGAGTCATACTATATTTATTGAGTGAGTCAGTAAATAAAATTGAATTATATATTAGTCACTTTGTGCATAAAATATGTTTAAATAATATTTATGAAAGAGAAATTTCTTTCATTCTTATAACAATACTTTTGTCACATTCAAAGTAAATAGAAATATTTTTTGTTAAATTTGGCTTAAATTTCAATTTGTTAAAAGAGATATATTGTTAACCCGGCGTCATTGAGGTTGGGTCAAAATGACCCGGCTTGTTTATAATTTACAATATCTTTGTAATTACGTGCACGATTGTGCTGTTCTTTGTAGTAGCTGGAGCTAATAATGTACATTAAACGTTTTGGAAGTGAAATCCTTTCGACGTCGAGTGTACTGGGAGCTACACGCGTGTATTTTCGAAAAAGGTAAATATGACCCATCCTCACAATTGATGTAACAATTTCGCGCCATGGCTAAGTTATCAATTTTTACTGTTGTGTATGATTTCTTGGTGTCTGCAAACATTTTTTTTGCTTGTTTCTGTGAATTTAATGTTTTTGTTTGTCTAACAGGTACTTATTATAAAATAGGTACTATAAACGGATAGAATAGAAAATATCACGTATCATTGCGGGTTTAGACTCTGTCTGACTTAGACTTACCTTATTATGATGATGAAGTAGAAGAAGAGGATCATGTTAGAGTGCGGAGTGTGTTTCAAGCGAGAAAAGCGAAAACCCGAATTCAATACCTTTTACAATAAAGCTAAATATGGGGTTGACGTCCCTGATGAACTTTGCGCCTCATATGATGTGAGTCGTAACTCCAAAAGGTGGCCCCTGACAATTTTTATGCCATGTTCGACACATAGGAATTAAGGCGCTTATAATACGTCGCATAAATAAAAACAAACCAAACGATAAGCGACGTAATTTTTTGAAAAACTTAGGTCTTGCTCTGGGCTTAGAACATTTGAAAATTCGCCAGGAATTGATCGATAGCAATGACAAATGGGTAAAAGAATCAGAGAATTTATTGGTGGATCATCAGAGGAGCCACCTGCAATTCCCGCAAAATATGTTAAGTTTGTCCGGAAATAAAAATAGTAAAACAAAACATTTTTGTCAAGCTTGCCCCAAATTTATTTGTCCTGAACGCATCATGGCTTTCTGTATAGATTTCATTTACAACGAAGATTCTAATTATCTTTGTTAAAGTTTTTTTCTAATATATTAGAATTAAGTTTATAAAAATGCTATTTGTAACCAAAATTACTGGTTATTAACGTAGTAATGACATGAAAACGTAAGAGGTCTATATTTTGTTCCTATTTTTATGAGTTTATGTCAAAGTTGATTAAAGTGAATAAAACGTTGGTTAATTATTATTTTTATTTTATATTATCAAAACCAGAATACCTATAACCTATAATAATAACACAGAATACTAATTTTCTTAAAAAGTTTAAAAATAACAACTATAAAATATATGGGTAATATTGACCCACCTCAACGTTCGCGTATCTGTTTTCTACCACAATGACGCCGGGTTAACAGAAATTAATAAATATTTTGATGGAAACATACTTTCTATATTATGTTTAATATTTACAATATATTTTTTTTTACTAAATACTAATTCATAAATAAATTGCATCTTTTCAATCAATTTTACGCCTCAAATTGTAAATATTGTCTACTGGCCTTATTATTTATATTCTCGTTTATTATCCGATATGATATAATACGTTTGATAAGCAATTTAATTATTATTACAAATCGATGACTAGACGACTGAATGACAATAATCTTGAACTTGGCCTATTACTTTAGTGGCCTAGAAATTTGCGTATTTACCAAACTATTACTCAAATACGAAAATTCGATCGATTTGAAACATTAATCACGTAAATAGAGTCGATTTCGTCGTGAGAAAGACGAATAGTACATTGTTTTGAGTATTGACATATTGTATACAAACCTTTCTAAACGAACTGAGGAACAAGCCCTTCCATTTGCCGACGTTCTCGGGGTCCTGGAAGTCGTAGCCCCGACTCTCCTCCACCGTAGGCAGCATCTTGCACCAAATACCCGCGACGAATTCATGTAAACACACTTAAACACAACACCACATTCGAAGTATCTCCCATCAAGGGAACATCACAGCTTCCACACACAAAACAAATCAAAAAGAAACGAAACTACAAAGTTCGAGTAAAAAATTGTTCACGTCTTGTAAAGTATCTGTTTAATTTAAAACAGGATCACGGATAAAATAATCTTAGATTCATCTAATCGGCAAAACGACGCCATTTTCAATTTATATATCAGTCTGATCTTCAAATGACAATACATGAATCCGAAGTTTACATAACTAATAGTGATTGGCTTATCATGTCTGATGTCATAGAATCTTTTGAACACTATTGGTGCGGAGCAATGACGTTTTCAAGGTACAATCTTTCATTTGAAATAATAAAGATGCCGTCGATCCACCGCTCATCAACTTTTATTAATATTATATTAATTTAACTATTACATTGTGATTATATTATATAAATTAAAGGACCTAACTAACGTATTTGATAAAAATTATTTAGATAAATCTTTCATTATTGCTCTGTACTAATGAATTTATTGTGACTGAAATCAACCTTTATGCCTATTAAACTTATTTATCTGCCTTCCTTCCTTCTAATCCTTCTTTATATTATCAGTTTATTGGTATTTAATTAACAATTACTCTTTATTTTTATTTTTAGTTTTATTGGTAAATCGAGTAAGGAGGATAATGTTTTTTGATCAATGAAATAAATCATAAAAGTTGTGTGTGTTTAGACTGGATTGCAAAACAGCAAATTAATCTTAGATCATTAAATTAATATAAAAATAGATAAAAAATATTCATACGAATAATTAGTAAACCCCAACGTTGTTGTTAAAATAATAAAACACTTTGAAAACAACTGGTTAAATGAATACATCACTGAACTTTACATCTTTGAATCTACGAAATATAATTTTTCAAAATCAATTCAAATAAAAATTTCGTCAAGTAATGAAATAAACAGTACATGAAATACTGCGCAATATTTTTATAATATAGTATTCAGATTATTTCGCCGACACATATGGTTTATGTTATCTAGTAATTTTTCACATGGCTTATGTTATCTGTGCACAGCTCACAGCTGATCAATATGTCAACGTCATTAGGATGAATTGTCAAACAGTAAATTTGTGTTTTGTTGCGAATTGGCATTCGCGATTTATATTTATTATGAAAATAAAATACTTTTACATACAAAAATGATGAACTATTTATTTTATAGTGTAGTTATCAATACATTCGTTGTCTGTACATCTTCTAAATTTGAGACATATGATAATGCGTCTCAAAAAACCTTTGTTTATAACACGTAAGTGTATTATAATATTTATTTAATTAAATAACAACTGCGTTATTGATAAGACAATACCATCACTCTATTACAAGTTAATATCACAGTAACTAAAGTTTAAAAACAAGAAATAAGACTAATAGAATATATACTCATGAATCTTTTTTTAACTGTAGTACATTATTCGGGAATTCCCCATAATTATTGATCAATTGTATTGTTAGTCATTGTTGGTATATGTTCTTCTATAACGGGTAATCTATACTAATATTATAAAGAGGAAAGATTTTTATGTATGTATGTATGGTTTTCACGCATAAACTACTGGACCGATTTCAAAAATTCTTTCACCATTAGAAAGCTGCATCTTCACTGAGCAACATAGGCTATATTACATTTTCAAAAAAATTAGAGATCCTTTGCAAAAATGCAATAATGTAACCCAAGGTGTAAAAAATTCCTTAACCCTTAATTACTCGCGTGGGGTATATCTAACCCCACGGCGTATTTGAAGCGTCGTATCTCCGCCATTTTTAAAGCTACCTGCGTGCCTTTCTGAGTAGCTGTCTAAATACCTTCCCCTGCCGTGAATCACTCGCGAGCGCCGCTCCATGTCGTGTGGTTGTGTCAGGAGATCGCGTCTGGGGTATATATTGCCCCACGCGAGTATTCGTGCAACTTTTTTGGACGAGTGAGTATGTGTATTTTTATTTTATAATGTGCAGTACATATACTAAATGGTTCGTTTTTTTTACTTATCTTTGTTTTATGTCTATTTGTTTTAGGTTAGAACGCCTAAAATGGCAAGTAAGCGTCTTTCTGACTACCAGATTGTTGAGCGTTAGGAAGACGACGAAGAAAGCATCATAGATAGTTCCGATGAAGATGAGGTAGACGAGGACGTGATCCAGAGTGACCACAACTCAACCAAATGTGTGCAAACTATAACGTCGGCAGACGAACAAAAAGATGGCCTATGGTTATATTTACCACACTGCCTAGGGCCATACAAAAACGGCTAAAAAATGCTCAAGTTCAGGATCCTAGCCCCACTTCCAGAGGTGGACCATCGACAACTTATAAAAGGTGCCATATCTGTCCAAGGTCAAAGGATAAAAAAATAATATTTATGTGTGCCAAATGCCACCAGCAAGTTTGTCAAGACCATTCTACTATGATATGTGAAAAATTATTGAATAAAAAGTTCCTAAATTTAAAGTTTCGTCTTTAAAAGTTTATTATATTTATATTGATTAAAGATAGTATTATAATTTAGAACAATGATGTCTCTTTCTAATTTTTATAATAAAAATAAAAGTATGTCATTAAAAATATGTTTTATTGTACCTTTAAAATTGGGGTTAAATATACCCCACGCGAGCGTAAGTGTAACTATATGGACGCGAGTAATTAAGGGTTAATAAAAATTCTGACATCGCGTGCGCTGCGGAATCTATTCCTTGAAGTACGATGATGGTTCTTATGAAAAAAAACGTAAACATGTAGGTACCACGGGCGAAGCTGGGGCGGACTGCTAGTTTACTATAGAAACTATAATGTTCAGTCTGATATCACCTGGGGTCAATTTGATACAAGAAAATACTGCATTATATTTAAATTCAGATAGTAACTGTATGTTCCAAATGCGTATTCATGATTGAAATAAAAATATCATTCTTTGTATAGCTCTCACTGTACAATATATTACAATACTAGCGGTCTGCCCGGCTTTGTCCATGGTAACTACACATTTTTACGTTTTCTCTCCGAAAGAACCATGTTTTTACTTCAAGGAATATTATAAAAAAAGTATTAACAAAATCGGTTCAGCCGTTTTCGAGTTTTGCGCTTAGCTTGACGATTCATTTTTATAATATAGAGATTATGTATGTGAATATTTAATGTTATAGTCATCGTCATTATTTAATTGTTCCAGATATGGCTATGATAAACTAATTGACGTGTCTGTTAATAACACAACAACACAAATATTGGATTTCTATGAGGTGAGTAAAAAAAAAAAGATAATATTTTTTTGAACTAAGTACCCACACTGAAATTAAAAATTATACTGATATTAGCTTTCCGCCCGCGGCTTCGCCCGCTTTGCCTAAAACCCAATTAATTATATACTAAATCTTCCTCTTGAATCACTCTATCTATTAAAAAAACTGCATCAGAATCCATCACGTAGTTTAAAAGATTTAAGTATACATAGGGACAGAGAAAGCAACTTTGTTTTATAGTATGTAGTGATATCAATCCAAACAGCAAATTATTATTTTTTATACTACATTGAAATTAAAAATAATGCTTAAAAAATATATTTACATTTTTATCAAACTATGGTTTCATATGCTCTAGCGGTTTTAGTGTGATAGAGTTACATACATACATTATACATTCCCACTTAACCACTACATAGTATAAAATAAAGTCGCTTACCATCTGTGTATCTGAATGCTTAGATCTTCAAAACTATGCAATGGGTTTTGATGTGTTTTCTTCATTGATAGAGGGATTCTAGGGAAAGGTTTTAATATATAATTTAATAGGTTGTACAAGCAGGTGCAGCCGCGGGCGGAAAGCTAGTTAATAATATTATAAGTACAATTTTGAAATTTTCACATAAAAATGTGGAAAGATAAGATTTCTTGTTAGGGAAGGTCAAGTGAACCAACCACATATAAAACCAAAAGAATGAAATAATGCTCTGGCGGGAAAGCGCGAAAGACACTTCGGCGATAGAATCTCGCCTCTTGATCGAATTTTTTTCTATTCTATAGAAATGATACTATGGCCAAATTAAGGCTATCACCCGGCTCAATGACCTTGACAATTGACGAATGACCTTGATCCTTTCACTGCATTTGAATTTGTATTTTTTGGGCGCCCCCTATATTTCTAATTTTGACAGGACTCCGACTTATACTCTGGCTACCCAACGAGAGTACACGTCAGCACAAATAAATCTATAAATGGCGTATATCCGCTATTTGTTACAGCTGCACAACAGAAAAGTAAGTTATTTTTAATGTAAATATTGTAGAAAAAGGAAGATATAAAGATACAGGTATAAATTAAGTACTTTATGGGAAAACTTGTTACTTACTTATATAATAAAGGGAATGTAAATTTTGATTTTCTTAAACTACCCACAGTTATTGTAAATTATGTATCATGACACTATTGCAACGATTTGTTTGACTGATTGATTGTTGCTCTAAATCTACTGGATCTGAATTCAAAACAACTTTTATATCTATAAACTACATCTTAACCGAATGTCACATAAGCTAAAATACAGCACATATGCTGAGATACAGAATTTTTCATTTTTATCCTTTTTCTGTCTGAGCTAAAGCAGTTCAAAAGGTATACATATTGTATAATAATATTTATTACTAACTGTGCCCTGCGGTTTTACCCGCAGTGCTCCGTTCTTGTTGATCTTAGCGTGAAGATATAGCCTTCTTCGATAAATGGGCTATCAAACACCGAAAACATTTTTCAAATCGGACCGGTAGTTCCTGAGATTAGCGCGTTTAAACAAACTCTTCAGCTTTATAATATTAGTATAGATAATATTATGTTTAAGGTGTATCTTCATGGGAGCTACCTCTGCTGGTGACGACAAAACATGCAGTGTTGCAATTTAACGACATGCAGCGTACTCTGTGCCCGCATGACGCAGGACCTAGTAAGTTAATGTTGCCAGCTTTTTATCCGGGGTTTTGGCGCAAAATACATAACTTGTAAATGTGTCGTTATACAAAAATAAATGTTTTTATCTATTCTTTACAATTTTACATGCTATGGGAACAAAAATTATATCATTTAGCACTTTACGGAACTCTTAAAAGTTGTAATATCATAAACAATGCTCGAATGTATGGAAAATGAAGTTAAATTTTAAAGTAACATTTATTGATTTCTTTTTCATTAAAAATCTTTTGAAATTTAATTTAATTATTTTGAATTAAAGTATTTTTTGGTAATTCACCAAATTAGTTTATTGTATTTTAGTTTTATAATTTTTTTAGATATAACATCGCAAAGTCGACCCACATTGACATTAGCGACATCTAGTCCAACTGATGTAAATGTTCGCATAAAATTGAAGAGAGTTATGGATTTCTATTTGGAAGTGAATAAGGTAAAATAAATAATTGTGGTTGATCATTATATGAAAATAGTTGTATTAATTTTGATAAATTTTTGAATAGGGATAAATGAGAGATTACAGAGATGGAAAAATGGTAGTTTTAGTTGTGATAATGTTGTGATTTAAACTAGTTAAATTTATAATTACTAAAATTAATCTTATTAGTTCGCTAATGATTATGAATAAAAAACAAAAAAATAAAATTATGGCTATGTAAAAACAATCTGTTTTCCCCTTATTTATTATAATATACATATTATAATATGTACAAGTTTTGCTAAACTTTTAGGAAGTAAAACTGAACGTTACACCAAGCACACCAAAATACTATTATTTCTCTTTCGATAGAGACCCGTGGAATGTTAGTGCAATTCAACGTGGTATATTACCTAGGTAAGTGACAAAATAAATTTAAAATTGTTTACATTTGACATTGACGTGTAGTAAACAACTAGACTGAGGACTCACAATCGTACAATAAACAACAAGACTGAAGACTCACAATAGTTCAACGAACAACTAGACTGAAGACTCACAACCGTACAACAAACAACTAGACTAAAGACTCACAACCGTACAACAAACAATTAAACTCACAATCGTTCAACAAACAATTAGACTGAAGACTCACAATCGTACAACATACAAGTAGACTGAAGACTCATAGTTAACCTCAAACTTTGCTTTGCATTAAGCGGGGTTTTTAATGAGCGATACAAGTAGACTTTGAACATTACTGCCATGAAATAAGGTTCAATGAATGTATACTGTTTACTTTTACCTGTAAGAAAAATCATGAATTATTTTATTTATAAAAATAAATACATATAAATATTGTTATTTGACAATATTTTCTCAGAAAAATACTAAATGGCGTTATAACTGATTAATTAATCACTTATCTATATTTACAGTTTTATTATATGAAAATGTATTACAATTACAATAACATTTTCAGGTTTAACTACACAATACCAAAGAGTGTGTTATTAAATATAAAATCAGACGATGATATATGTGCTACTATATCTATTCAAAATAATTCAGTAAGTTTGTTTATACATATGTATTTTATTATCTTTAAATGTTTTTGTTCGATATAAGTAAATAATATTTAGAAATTTGCTATATTAAATGTAAGGTATTCCGTTTGTTTTAATTAAAACATCAATCTTTATGTATAGATTTAAACTATGGTTTCCTTCATTTTGATTTAATTACAAATTTTCTTTGAATTATGATACTTCATATTTTTGGTCCTTCAAACCGGATATTACAGTTACAATAATTTTCAATGTTTTATTCAATTAATATTTCTTTAAATTTATCATACTATTGAATAAATCACCTTCTAAATACGTTTTTTCAGTGTCCAGTGTTCGACAATGAAAAAGATATGTTATATCAAGGGTACCATTTCACTATGACAACCAAAGGTGGGATTACAATCACAGTAAGTATAATTATATAATAAGAGTAATGTTTTAGGTGCTATATTTATAATAAACTTGATTTCCGCCTGCGGCTTCGCCCGCGTTTTCAAAGGAAAACCCGCATAGTTCCCATTCCCGTGGGATTTCCGGGATAAAACCTAGCCTATGTGTTAATCCAAGTTACCCTCTATATGTGTGCTAAATTTCATTGTAATCGGTTCAGTAGTTTATGCGTGAAAACCATACATACATATATAATTACAAACCTTTCCTCTTTATAATATACTATAGACAATCTTTTCAATCGTATTTTTATAAGAAACTAGCCTATGAGTTGTGATTTTGTATTTTATAATAAGAAAAAACGTCGAATGCTTATACTTTCTTTACTATTTGTCTTTTACTAAAACTCTTTCTATTACACTTTACAGCAATCAATGTTCCCAAACGGTTTCTACGTAGTGTTCATTGTGAAAGAGAGCGATGAGGAGTGCACGGGTGTGAGCGAGACGGAAAGTGTGGGCGGGGCTAATGGCAGGGTTAAGGGGTTCACGTGAGTTGATGTTTTGAGTTTCGATTATTAATAATAATTAGGTAGCAATCCCATACAAATCTATACTAATATTCTAATACTAATATACTAATACTAATAATATTATAAAGCTGAAGAGTTTGTTTGAATGCGCTAATCTCAGGAATCGGAATTTGAAAAATTCTTTCGGTGTTAGATAGCCCATTTATCGGGGAAGGCTATAGGCTATATGTCATCTCGCTAAGACCAACAGGAACGGAGCCACGCGGGTGAAACCGTGGAACGCAGCTATCTTATACTGTCTAATACTGAAATAATTTTTCAAGTTTCTGAGATTAGCGCGTTCAACCACACGAACAAACTTTTCAGCTCTATAATACTAGTTTTCCGCCCGCGGCTTCGCCCGCTCTGTCTTAACCTTCCTCGAGAATAACTCTATCAATTAAAAAAACCGCATCAAAATCTGTTCCGTAGTTTTAAAGATTTAAGCATAATATTATTATTATGTATTTCTCCAGTTTAACAGTTAGTACAGCGGCTACTACAAGTGACTTTCTGCTCGGGGCTCTAGCGTCACTTGCGCTAATAATACTAGTCGCTGCGTTGGCTCCGCTTGGGAATATGCTCACTTGTAGACATACAGGTAGGGGATATTTTTCAAACACTTTTTAGAAGATTTTTTTGTTGTTTGAATAGATTTTTGGTGGATTTTTTGTTGATTTTTGTCGATGTTGTTGAAGTGTATTGAATATAAAATGTTATAAACATGATAATTTTGCGAAAGACGCGGGTTCGAATCCCACCGCGTAATCGATTCTAAATTTTTTATGATAATTGCAGCAAAAAAAAGTTTATTTAATTTGCAAGTTACATACTTTGAAATGCTTTATGTTCTATTTTTTTGTTCAAATTCAAATTCAAATTCAAAATGATTTATTTTGATTGTTGTTGATTTTTTAATGTTATTGAATTGAAATTTATACAAAATATTTAAGTAAAATAAACTTTTTTTATAGAATTTATATTAATAGAAGAAACAGTGGTGCCATCTACGTCTCGCGAAAGTACAGAAACGGAGGCTGTTATTAAGAATAGTGATGGTGAGTCTGAATATAATTCTGTAAATAATAAATTAATAAATAATAATAAATATTTCAGGACAATTTTCACACACGGCATAATCTGATCCCATACTAAGCTTTCGCTTGTGTTTTGGCAACCAGATGGCTGATAATATACATATATAATTTTACTTATATAGATAATTAACACCCAGACACAGAGCAAACATCTATGTTCATCACACAAATATAAGTATAAGTGTAAGTGATAATAAGAATAAGTGAATTGTAAAAAATATTTGAAATAAATGTCTCTAAACCTATGTGGCTAATTAGCAACATTTCAACGTTCGATATTAGCGCGCTAAAAACCTATCTACACCTTTTTACTTATAATATCATAGATTATACATATGTTTTATTACTTCTAGATTCAGATGCAGAATCTGAAGATGAGTTACAAGGAAGGTCCCTTCCTATACCTTTAAATGTGGCCGGATTGAGCCGAAAGAGTAAAACTTGTAATAGACGGTCGGATAGGTAAGAAATAGGTTTATGTATAGACCTTGTTATATTGAATACTAGCTTACCGCCCGCGGCTTCGCCCGCTTTGTCTAAAACCTAATAAATTATATACTAAAGCCTTCCTCTTGAATCACCCTATCTATTAAAAAAAACCGCATCAAAATCCGTTGCGTAGTTTTAAAGATTTAAGCATACAAAGGGACATAGGGACAGAAAAAGCGACTTTGTTTTATACTATGTAGTGATGAGCGGTTTTTAAAAAAACCTGTGGGGGTTACGATATGTAGTATGTGAAGTATATGATTAAAATAATAATTAATCATAGAATTTTTGTTACCATTACTAAGGTGATTACTTTGAAAGAAAGTTATAACAAATTCTTGAGAGCCGGGAGAGGAATATTTCAGATATTAATAAAACACTTGAGCATTTAATCAACTTATTTTGTTTACGTA
>CAJQZM010033928.1:29350-39386 GCA_907164665.1 Colias nastes
GACACAGCACAACACAACAGAACACAGTATGGCATAATGCAACACGACACAGCACAACACATTATAAAACATGCAACATAATACAGTACAATACAACATAGTATGACATACTGCAATATGTCAAAACACAACAGAACATTGTAGCACATTGTAAAACGACACAGCACAACAGATTGCATCACAGTTCAACTTAATAAAATGAAACAAAAATTCACATATTATATTTAAAAATGACAGATTCCAAATCCAAATATTACATATTATTTTTGAAGCGAAACTTCGTTAGGCGCGTTGAGAGTAAAATTTCAAGGTCGCGTTAATGGCTATACCGTCGCGTCATGGAGTTAAGCGATGATTTTGGTATATTTGAATCTTGCCGAAGAAGTTTCACTTCTGACACGTGTGCGCGGCACACACGCTCTTTTTTATTACATCCTTTTTCATAGGTAGCATAAGATATATTTACTGTGTTTTTGTTTATGTAATTTTATATTCTATTATTTACTAGCTTACCGTCCGCCCGCTTTGACTAAAACATAATAAATTATATACTAAAACCTTCCTCTTGAATCACTCTATGTATTAAAAAAACCGCATCAAAAGCCGTTGCGTAGTTTTAAAGATTTAAGAATACAAAGAGACATAGGGACAGAGAAAGCGACTTTGTTTTATACTATGTAGTGATTAACTTACATTTCAGAATGGACAATACCACGCACAGCAGTTCGTTCTATAAGACAGCACGGTTGGCTCGCTTTCAAGCCGAACTACACGGCTCGAGCTGTTCTTATTGCTATAGCTAATTTGGCGAACATCGCGTTGGCTGCTTATGGGTGAGTATGAAACACATACGCATACATACATACACACAAATACACGGAAAGACATACAAACACGCGCATACAAATCTATACTATAATAATTTAAAGCTGAAGAGTTTGTTTGAACGCACTAATCTCACGAACTACTGCTCCGATTTGAAAAATTCTTTCAGTGTTAGATAGCCCATCTATTTCAGGAAGGCTATATAATATATATGTATGTACCACGAGCGAAGCCGGGGCGGACTGCTAGCTACATATAAATGAAATATTTTTGTACATGATTTGTGCGTCAATTTATAAAAGGTAGAACTAGAAGTCTTTTACATTTTCCAGCCTCTACGAGCACAACAAGGACTTCGCTCGTCACTTGCTTGCCATATTAATGGGGAATACCATATTATATAACGGTGGTTACGTTATAATGAAGTTAGTTCATCGCGAGCGAGTGCCGGCCGCGGGCTGGTTGTGGTTATCATTAGCGCATGTTGTATGGGGATTAGCTGCTTATTTGTTTCTGAGTTCGAGGACTAAGTGGTCGGTAAGTGATTGTGAGTGTGAGTTGGAGTGTTGTGAGTTTTAGTATTGATTGATTGTGAGTTGTGAGTGAATGATACACTCAGTATTGATGATGATAATATGAGTGTGTGTGAGTAAAAGTTGTCAACATTTGATTTTAAATAATTTCAATGAAACAATATACATATTTAAATAAATATTTTTTTTTTTCAATCAATGTGAGAATTACAATAAATATTTTTGAATTAGAATCCTCATCTAAACTTTCTTTCTCAGTTTGAAATATTGCGACAAAAAAAATATGCAATGATTATATTTTTTCATTTTTTTTATATTTCGCCGTTTTTATTAATCAATGTGAATCATATTAAAGTTTTTTGAAGTGAAACTTCTTTATCGGGGTTGGACAAAAATTTAGTGTAACATTTTTGCGTTACGCCGTACGCGTGACATTTTTGCGTTACGCCGTACGCGTGACATTTTTGCGTTACGCCATACTCGTGACATTTTTAAGGTCATAAAGAAGTTTCACTTCTTACGTGTGTACTCTAGTACACGCATACATTTTTTTTTTTAATTGGTATTTGAATTCATTTTTTTGCATACAATCGGAATTTATGTAAAAAAAATTGTTTAAAATGTGCATCATATAGTTAGTCTATATAAATATAGTTTCTCGTCTATAGGCAACATTTTTTCAACACCTTATAATTAAAATATTATTTTCAGGAAACACCAGCCCAATCTCGCACGCATAACGCGCTATGTGACGCAATGGGTGTATTCGATACACACGACTTATGGCATTTAGCCTCCGCGGCGGCCATGTTTTTTTCGTTCAACGCTCTTTTAATATTGGACGAACCATTGGACAATACGCCTAGGCATTTGATACCGGTGTTTTAGGTTATAAGTGTTTTATTTTTAAGTGCAATATAGTTTAAATAAATAACCTGTGTTATATAGGTTATATTTAAGTCCTGGAAAATTTTCTGCGTTACTCTTCTCACTTAGGGGTTTGAAAATTAGATGTCCAATTCTCCTCTCTTTCAAAAGAAGTTAACAGTTAGTTAGAAGAAAAGTTTAACTACGAACGCCGTGACATAAGAATTTTATATGTATATTAGATATGGAACTTTTGATCGTCTATGTGGAATGTGGATACTTAGTGCTTTATTCCTAGGAATCTAAATTTAATAGTACTTTTTTTATAACCTTGAAAAGTTAAGTGAATAGTGCTATGAATTGGAGTATAGAGGAAAGTGAAAGAATTGTCAATAAGTTTTATTATATCAATAATATACTACTTATAAATATATTTATGTTCAATAAACAATCATGCTAAAAAAAATTGTCCGAAGCAAAACTCTGCTTACGCGTGTATTAGGCAGAGTTTTTATGAGCGATACAATATACTTTAAACCTTACGTCAACGAAATAAGGTTTTAATTTCAATGAGTGTTTTATACGGAATTTAATTGACGACCTTTTAATAGACGATTGTGACTAGTTGTTTATAGTATTGCAATGGATTAAATATAGAGTAGAGAATATACAGTTATGTTTGCTGAGAAAGTTTGATCTTTTGAAAGAAAGATAGTGTACCGTAAAGTTGTACCTTATCTATCTTTTTCTTTGCTACCTTAGGTACTATTATATTGTATAAAATATATTTTTAAGATTATAGCTAATTTTGTTTCAAATGAATTTACCTGGTGTAAGAAATTTGTATTTAATTGTCCTTGTTATAAACGTTATGTGAAACAGTAAATCTTAAATATTTTACAACATTAATGTTATTTAATGTGTTGCAATTAATTGCGTATTTATCTCATGATTTATATTTTAAGAAGAATGTTATTTTTGATTAAAATCTATACATATAATAAATCTGTAGAAGGGTCAATTCTGTACATTGAAAATATTGAAAAAATAAATAGCAGGGGGTGTTACTGGATCGATACCAAACCCAAATATGTGATTAAAAAAAATTTTGTCTGTCTGTCTGTCTGTATGTGAAGACATCACGTGAAAACTAACGGTTCGATTTCGATGAAACTTGGTATAATTATACCTTATTATCCTGGGCGTAAAATAGGATACTTTTTATCCTGGAAAAATACGTAGAAAAAAAATTAATCTTAATTTTTCAGTTTTATCCATAGACGTTGTTCTGTAGAACCGCGAACACACGTTGCGTATTATTATACCTAAGCCTAGCCGTATTTGGGTCCAATAGATATTTATAAGATATCATTGTCAGAGTTACTCAAAATGGAGAAATAAACCATCCACGCGAAAACCGACATCCGCGCGGACGGAGTCGTGGGCGGAAGCTAGTGTTAAATAAGAATGTTTATATTCTATTTATTTATTAGTAAATATATTTTTTATTAATAAATCTTTAGAGCCTGTTTCACGACTTGCTGTTATTTTAAAGCTAAACTGTCGTTAAAATTGTCGTTTTAACTGACAGATAAGCTAAGCAGAAAATACCCAAAAATTGTGCATAAATAATATTATTATGCTCTCTTTCATATTTTCATGAATTATTCTAAATTGTCTACTTATTTTTGTTTAACTATTACCGACATTTTTAAAACTCCGTTGTTAGGTACCTACCCTGCCTATGTTCCTATTACAATTAATGAACGAAATATTCAATATGAATATAATAATTAAATATTATTTTAATTTTAAATTTAGTTTACTCAAATTTAGTTTTTTGAAGTGAAACATCTTTAGGCGCGTTGAGAGTTAAATTTCAAGGTCTCGTCATGGCAATACCGTCATATTATCATAGAGTAAGGCAACGATTTTGGTATCTTCGAATCTTGCCAAAGAAGTTTCACTTTTGACACTTGTGCTCGGCAAAGCGAATAATGAGGCGATTGATTAAAAATAAATCGATCAAAAAATGGCTGTGACAGAACAAACATTACAAATTGCCATACATAAATCAAATTTGCCTTATAATTCTAAAATTGATGTCGTAGTTTTAAAATGTAATAAGCTATGGAATTTTAATATAATCTGCGTTTATCTTATGCGTCATTTAGATGTAAGAATTTTTAAACTGTAATACAAGTCTTTACCTATTATTCAATAAACTTATTTACACCATTGAGCCCCAAGCGGCCCGATCGGTCCACGACACAATAGATTTTCTATTGTGTCTGTGGTTCCGGGGCCTGAGTTATTAATTGAACACATTTCAATATCATCCCACTATTATTCTAAGTATGTAGATGATTAAAATATTTTTAATAACGTAGTTTTCAGTCATCATCATGCTTTCGATGTATTATAAATAACTGGGCATGTTTTCCATTCTAATATAATATGAATAATTGTACTTAAGTAAGAGAAAATCGAATAAATTATTTTATGCATACACAAGTTGTTTTATTTTTTAGTCCACACACTATTAAAACAGATAGTTACTGATCTACTTTTCGAAATTACTTTACTGACTTTGCTAAGACTAAATATATTATAATTTAAAATAATATTAAGTATATGAACGATGTTGAATATAGTGCATCAAAAGTCAGGGGCGACGACTACATGAACTTGATGGAATATATTGTTAAGCCAGAAAATAACTTGCTACTAGACGTACATTAGCAATAGCTGCCTACACTTCCTTTAAAGTTATGTTTTGTTTTTTTCTTCATAAGTCATTTGACAGATAGAAATAATATGAAAAATATGTACTATAAGAAAATATTTGATGGTGATGTCGGATTCGCACCCGCGTCTTGTTGAATTTTCTCATGGCATATTACCACAAACCTTCTTACGAATAAACCTTAATCGATTTTGTTCTATACTGTTCTATAGTGGTTCTACATAATATCTTAAGTTCGTCTCTGCAAGAATATCTTCTTCACGCCATCTATAAAGAGATTGCTAAAACATCTTAATCAGAGCTTCACATTGTACCTACGCACACCCTTGTATTGATGTTTAAATTAATTTGTGTTGCTGAGTAAAATGTAAACATTAAAAAAATTGATGAAATAATAATATTTGAGCATGGAATATGAACTTGCATCTTTTCCTTTTTCATAGGCAGTTTTTTTTAAGTTCCTCGCTTTGATGTTATAGTAGGGATGCATAATGAGCAGACGCAGGCGTCTTTACGTCCAGCAACAGGACTGAACTATTATACGGTTTGACGAATAAACGCAGTGGGAGGTTTACGTAGAAACGAGCATATTGTAGCTATGCTCGCTGCAAGTAAACCGGCCCCCCCTGCGATAGAAGGTGGATAGCCCGGCAATAGGGCGGCGTTATCTTCTCATACCGACGTCTATTGCCACCTTACGGGCTTGGGTGAGCCGCCAAGTCGCGGCAATCTCCACGTACGCGGTGGGGGTATAAGGCCTGGCTGTTAACCCCTGCCGCTGAAGGTGAACGGAGGCCACCGTTGGGTTTTAGTGGGTATGGCTTCTCGCGAGTCCCACATACCCCCTCACGCAGAAAAACTGCAGAGGGGGATGCGTAAATGCATTTCCCAACGTTAAAAAAAAGGGATGCATAATGAGTATATTTTTTATATAAAAATAAATTAAATCGCAATAGCCATTGAGACGTTAATAATAAATATTACAGCGATAAAAATAAATAGTCTGATATGCTATGTTTAGCGCTATCTCTCATTAGATCAATAGGTAAGTAGGAATCAGATAAATGTTGATGAAATCACCAGTGTGGAGAAATAAATGTTTTGATGCCGTCATATAACTATACTAATATTATAAAGCTGAAGAGTTTGTTTGTTTGTTTGTTTGAACGCGCTTATCTCAGGAACTACTGGTCCGATTTGAAAAATTCTTTCAGTGTTAGATAGCCCATTTATCGAGGAAAGCTATATGCCATTACGCTATGACCAACAGGAGCGGAGCCACGCGGGTGAAACCGCGAAGCGCAGCTAGTTTATTATAAACCCATGAAATATGAAAATAGGTCGCCTTAAAATCATTCCATTATTATAGCAAATATGTAACTGTGCCAAGGCCGAATAAATTTTAATGTTTTAGATGTTTTATCAATGTGTACCACGAAACTTTTCATTATACGTAAACATTGTTCTGAAAATGGGCCAATACGCTTCGTCCGCACTGAAGTGTGGATAACTTGTTGAATGCTATTCATGCTACTGTGGTTAACAATGGCAATTTATTGTGGAAAATACATTTATTTATATTGGCTGTCCTCTAGGATGGGACTTTAACATTAAATATTGATATTACGATTACCTAAGAGAAGATAGAGTTCATAAACAAAGGATAAAGGCTTGTTTACCCAATTTTAATGAAATGAAGTAGGTATCGAATATCGATCGACATACATTGCGTAAATATAAATACATACCTATATGTTCCTACTTAATGAGTATTTTATAAACATCATGCTTACTAAATGTTATGAAAACACTGTTTGGACATTAAAGATAACAGAAAGAAATACTCCTGGATGACACATACTAATTATTATTGATTGATATTTACTTCATTGGTCAAACAAATACGACTGGTCAAATTTTGATGTGGTTTTCTTTCACATTATTATAATATGTATTAGTTTTATTCCCTTGATAATTCTCATAGCTGCAAATAGGTTTTGTATGTAATTGGGACATTGACTTCTTCTTACAAAGAACTAAGATTAAAAGTATAAAAAAAATCGATACACCGAACAAAGAGCAGGTTAAACAAGAATAGAAAAGAAAATTGTATTTTCATTTCATTTCATTTAAAATCAAAGTGTATTTTTAATTAAACTGTAATCTTAAAAAACAAAACATCTTTGTAATGAAAAACAAAGGAATTGATTGAGTCAACAGCAAGAAAATAAAGTCTGAGCCAATAAAACCATATGATGCATATAATGACAAAAGACCTTCATAATGTCGTTTACAAAACATCTAGTACAGTTTGCGACCTACATAGTAAACGATAGGTAAGCGATGACCTGGTGCAGGGACAGTCGATGCCCTAGTGGCATACTTTACCAAAACCGCGCATGTGCATAAGACCTGAATGGAATGAGCCACGCCAAGCGCCGGGCTAGCCGGGTAACTTCCTGATTTTACAGGAATTGTAGTCTTTTCAACTTCCGCGATTCGTGTTTGGCTGTTTCGTGTCTTGTTGCTTTCATATCGTATTGCAACGTTTGGTGTGATAAGAAATAATATTGTTGGTATAATCTAAACGTTTTAAGAGTATTTCAATGTATATGAAACGGATAGAAAGCTAAATTTTTTTAAAATCAAGTCACCGAACTAAAAAAAAAGTATTTCAAATTTCCCTGAATTTGGGCAAATTTATCCGCGAGTTACTGGCAACAGCCAACATCTGACTGTTGTTTCATCCAGAGAAAAATGGCCGCAAGGAATGTCAAAACTCGGGCAAGTTCTCTTGAAAACGTGCGATATTTTCATTGAAAACGACCATTTATAGCGAAAATAAAACTAGTGACGTGATCTAGTGTTTGTGTCTGTTTTTTACGTGTACGCCGTAATAATTGTCACATGGTGGCATACGAGAAATTACAATTGCACATCCGAATTTGATGAACGGTACGTATTTGGCTGTCATATTTTATTTTAGGACTAGATTTGTGCATACACAGTTAAAGCCAGCGAAGATATTATATTGACATCACCAATGCGATAATTCTGCGACGTAGAAGCTCATCCTTGTTCCGAGGTCTCATCAAAGATTGGCCTTAGATAGTCATATTTACTACTCTTCATACGTTTATCATAACTACATAAGTTATGTGTCACAACCACAAATAGAACAAGTAAATTACAACTCACGATCTGTGCTCGAGATCGGGTCGTGCCGATTAAATTTTCCAATGATTACCGATAATTTTAAGATGGGAATAATGTAGAATGTCATAGTTAAACAAATACAGTAAAAATGGCTGAATTAAATGTACCTTTTCGCAAATAGCGCTATTTTTATGTCTTATCATATAATTTCTTTTGTTTCACATATAGTCACCAACCTCTGCCAATAACACATTTTAAAAATACTTGCTCAAGTAATAAAAAAAAAAGTAATCAAATCTCCAAGCAAAATATAAACATATATTATCATCTATACTTCCACAAAACAGGTTATATATTATTTATAAACTATGTTATAAACATTAGTAGAATTCACTACAGCTATACTAAGAAACTATGAAAAATCTATACTAAAAGTCTATACTAATATTAATCTGAGAGTTTGTTTGTTTGAACGCGCTAATCTCAGGAACTACTGGTCCGATTTGAAATATTATTTTGGTCTTAGATAGCCCATCTATCGAAGAAGACTATAGGCTATATATCATCACGCTAAGACCAACAGGAGTGGAGCAATGTGGGTAAAACCGCAGGGTACAGCTAGTGAATAATGTACTGACAGGGTATGCCCTAACCTGTCATTGGTGATTCAGAGTTTCTTAGTAATTTCACCATAATATGATTATTTTATCTGTGAATCAACATAGTATCAATTGTTGCTATAAAATATTAGTTTAACGTTGGTTTTCATACAGCGCAGTGCAAAGTAAGAAAATGTCTACGTTGTGTATATTATTGTTTATGGATAGTTTTTGTTTGTTTTTATAATTTATTTGTGATTTGTTTTTGGTTTTTGAAAGTATATAAGTTTGATAAAGTGTTGATATTAAAGTGTGTGTGTTGAATGAATTTTAATGTTGTGATAGTAAAGTTTAAAATAATGCAAATGTATTTGGTAATAATACCTTATAATGGAATAAATATACTAAGGTGAGTTTAGACTTCACTACATAGTATAAAACAAAGTCGCTTTCTCTGTCCCTTTGTATGCTTAAATCTTTAAAACTACACAACGGATTTTGATGCGGTTTTTTTTAATAGATAGAGAGTGATTCAAGAGGAAGGTTTTAGTATATAATTTATTAGGTTTTAGACAAAGCGGGCAAAGTCGCGGGCGGTAAGCTAGTTAGACTATAGATTAATGGCACCACATGCTTTATCTCATTTGTTATAAAAAATGAATAATAAATAAAAACATAGTGGTATTCATTTATTTATTAGTAGTCCACCCTGGCTTCGCCTGTGATATATGTTTTCGTTTTCTCTCTATAAGAACCATCCTCATAGTTCAAGAAATATTATTAAAAATAATTAAGGAAATCGGTTCAGCCGTTCTTGAGCTTTGCTTTTGTTTTTACGCAGCAACTACTATTATCTATTTTCCAAATTCATCAACTGTCTGAATCAAATTTAGTATCCAATTTGTGCGTCTCATCGAAAAGTTTATGTCGTTTGATTGTATTCTATTTGTGTGTCTTAGGAAAAGTTAATTTCGTTTGATTGTATTCTATTTGTGTCTCATCGAAAAATTTATTTCGTTTGATTGTATTCTATTTGTGTGCCTCATCAAAAAATTAATTTCGTTTGATTGTGATTGTATTCTATTTGTGTGTCTTACGAAAAGTTAATTTCGTTTGATCGTTTTTTGTATTTGTATGTCTCATCAAAAATTTTATTGTATTATATTTGTGTATGTTATCGAAAACTTTATTTCGTTTGCGCAGATGTGAGGGCGGGGGCATGTGGGGCGCGCAGGCGGGCGTCTGGTGCGGCGCGCTGGCGGCCGCGCTGCTAGTGCTGCTCGCGCTCTGTTAATATCGTCGTGTATGGA
>CAJQZM010033930.1:2558-15722 GCA_907164665.1 Colias nastes
GGACAATATTAAATTAGTCCAGTCGGTAAATGATATGAAGAAAAGTCTTAATATGATCGAACAACACGCCCGATCGAGTAACATTGAATTGCAATGCGTACCGGAATACCGTAACGAAAATCTAATAAACACAGTCCTTCAACTTAGTAAAGTTATTAAATGTGAAATTAAGGATACAGATATTATTTTATGTACAAGGGTTGCTAAACTGAATACACAGAGTTCTAGGCCACGTTCTATCATTGCGAAATTCAGTAGCCCAAGATTACGCGACACGTTTTTAGCTGCGTCATCCACATTTAATAAGAAAAAGGATATCACAGAGAAGTTAAATACCAGCCATTTAGGAATTGCAGCTAATCCCCCTTCACCTATATATGTCACTGAGCATCTTTCACCGACCAATAAAACCATTTACGCGGCTGCCAGACTTAAATCTAAGGAACAGCATTATAAATTTGTTTGGGTGCGTAATGGAAAAGTTTTCATGAAGAAGGATGAAACGTCAAACACCATTTTTATAGATAGCTTAGAAAAACTTTCCTCATTGTCGTTGTAGTATAGTTTTTGTAAAATTGTTGCAATCTGGACATATTCTTGTGCTTTAAATTGTATAACATTCAACTCGATTAAGCTTTACTACCAAAATACTAGAGGCCTTCGTGGAAGTCTTGCTAAGGTGCGTCAACATGTACAGTCTGAGGATTACGATGTATACATATTTACGGAAACGTGGCTTTGTAGCGGCATCTTTGACTCTGAAATTTTTGATGGTAAGTTCACGGTTTATCGTAGAGATAGGGAAACATCTCCTCTTTTTCGACATAAAAGTATAGGTGGAGGAGTTCTGGTAGCGGTATCTAGTAAACTCGTTTCATCGCGTGCATACCTGGGAGAGCAACTGTGAAGATTTGTGGGTCACAATTGAGTTGCATTCGACAAAATCAAATGGGCACAGTTTGCTCAGGCTTTGCGCTGTCTACTTAGCCCCTCCAATTCGGAGTGATATGTTTGATCATTTCATTGATAATTGCCATGCTGTGTTGGAGAGATCTTGTGATAATCCCACATTGATTGTGGGCGACTTCAACTTGTCCGGTATTAACTGGGTAGCGCAAGATAGGGTTCCATACTTAATTACCTCTGACACAAGTACGGGCTATCTCAAAGACCGCTTGGCCGATTTTAGTGCATTGCATAATCTTCAACAATACAACAATATACGAAATTTTCAAAACAAAATTCTTGATCTTATACTTTCTGATATTGCTGAAATACGCGTTACTCATAGTTCTAACCCTGTTCGTGAAGTAGACAGGTTTCATCCGCCGTTGGATATAATACCAATTATGAGGCCAAAAATTAATAAGACCATGCCGAGGAAAAAGTTCCAATTCCATAAGGCAAATTACGACGAAATTAATGAAATGCTTAAGAATATAAACTGGAATATGGAGCTTTGTCCTACGGAAGACGTAGATGTCATGGTGGATAAATTTTATGGTATAATTCATAGCATAATTAAAAAATGTGTCCCTGAAGTTAAGAGTTGTGGAAGTAAATATCCCCCTTGGTATTCATTTAGACTTATAAAATTACTGAATAAAAAGCATAGCTTACATAAAAGAATAAAAAAATACAATAACCCTTTAGATATAATTGAATTTAAATATTTGCGAAAAGAATCAATGTTGTTAACAAAAGAATGCTACACTAATTACTTAAAAAATATTGAAAACTCTATAAAGATCCATCCCAAATATTTCTGGACACATGTCAAAAACTTGAGGAAGGGAAGTCTTTCTTATCCTTCCACCATGTCACTTGGTAATGAGTCTAGTAATAACCCAAAAGATATATGTGATCTATTTGCCAAGTATTTCTCCTCTGTCTTCAATCCTACACAACACATGGACTACAAATCTATGTCTTCACCTAATGCATCCATCGTAGCTTCTGTGCTCAGTACATTTTCAATACCAGGTCATACAATTAAAAAAGCACTACTGGCCCTGGACCCGAGCAAAGGACCAGGTCCGGACAATATCCCGCCCATATTTCTTTCGCGTTGTGCAGACGGGCTGTCCGTTCCCCTGTCACTGATTTTCAATACCTCGCTAAACAATGGTTTGTTTCCATCAGTTTGGAAACAAGCTCGAATTGTTCCCATTTTTAAGAGTGGCAATCGTGACCTCATTTCAAATTATCGCCCAATCTCCATTCTTTCTACCTTGTCAAAGGTTTTTGAGTCAATGGTTTATGATGTACTCTACAAGCATCTTCATAGTCTTCTCTCTGATTCCCAACATGGTTTCATGGCTAAAAAGTCCACAAATACAAATCTTGTCTCATATGTAAGTTACCTTATTGAGGCAGTTGATCAGGGTTACCAAGTCGACGCAATTTATACCGATTTCTCAAAGGCTTTTGACAAGGTAAACCATTCAATTTTAGCACAGAAATTGGAACTGCTTGGAGTGTCTTCCACCGTCTTGAATTGGTGCAAATCATACTTAGATACCAGGCCATCATCTGTTGTTCTCAATGGTTGTCAATCAGAAAGTTATATTGCAACTTCAGGTATTCCTCAGGGCTCGAATTTAGGGCCCTTATTTTTCAATGTTTTCATTAATGATATGCCAGATGTGTTCAAACACTCTATTCCATACCTTTTTGCAGATGATCTCAAATTAATTCGCGTAATTCATTCAGAAACAGATCCAAATTTACTTCAATTAGATCTGGAAAAATTAAATGAGTGGTGTGTTTGTAATATGATGCTCCTTAATTGTGATAAATGCTACCACATAAAATTCACGCGCAACCGCAAGATCATAGAGTCTTCATACAATATTCACGGTTCATTGTTGCAAGAGGTTAAGGTAGTCCGCGATCTTGGAGTTTACCTTGATGCACAATTACGTTTTACATCTCACTACGACAACATATTGGCTGCAGCATATCGATCGCTTGGCTTCATCCTACGGTGCTCCAAAGAATTCAAGGATCCTAAAACAGCGCTTGTACTTTACAACAGCTTCGTTCGTAGTCGTCTGGAGTATTGTTGTACAGTCTGGAACCCAACTTATCAAACGCATATAAATCGGATCGAGCGCTTACAAAAATTACTGGTCCGTTGTCTAGCATTCAGAACTGGAATTGGTAAAACTTGCACAAGTTATTTGGACAGGCTCAATAACTTCAAGATGTTGAGCTTAAAAACTCGACGTACAATGTTAGATATAGTTTTCTTATATAAAATAATTAATAACAGTATTGATTCTCCTGAATTATTGGGCAGAATATGTATTAATGTCCCCGCCAGGATCCCTCGATATCCCTGCGCTATACTCAGAACTCCTCCATTTCGAACAAACTTAGGGAAGCATTCCCCAATAGTTAGACTTACCCATGAGTACAACGTTGTTGCAGCAAAGTCGCGTGAAATTGATATATTTCACAATTCACTTGCGGTATTCAAGCGTATTCTTAATAATAATTTCAATGAAACATGTCAGCACAATAAATAAAGTGTAAATATGTAATAATAATAATAGTAGTCAGCATTAGTTTTTTAATAAGCAATATTAGTAAAAACGATATTATTGCAAATTTTGTTTTGGATCTACTTTGGATGCAGCATTTAAATTATTATTTAACTTTTTTGGTGTATAATTGCAAACATTCCTGCATCAGAAATTGTAATTCATTTTTTTCATTTTTTCATTAAACTAACATGATATTGTTATCCGTTTAAATATACGATTGTTGTAATTTCCTATAAGTAAAGAAACATATATTGTTATTATACGATAAGCAATTTTAGTATTAAGAGTTTTTAAATTATGTTTTCTTTGTTGGAAATTCTTAATAAAAATAAAATAAAATAAAATAAAATAAATAATCAATTTCTGACGGGAGTAAATGTTTCAGGGATAAATATAATAAGGATATTACTCGCTTTTACTGTATCTTTCTTAATTACATGAAATTGTTTTGAAGGGAAACTTCTTTAGGCGCGTTGAGTAAAATATTATCGTGTCATGGCAATACCGTCACGTCATGGAGTAAGGTGATGATTTTGCTATCATTGAACCTTGGCAAAGAAGTTTCACTTCTGACATGTGCTTGGCACACACGCTCTTATTTTTAGAATTGATGTATTTTATGTAGTTCGTATCAGGTGATCTTATGTGATAGAATAATTCATTAATGTTTATGTAGATATGTTATAGTCAAACCCCGAAGCTCGGGCGCTCGTAGGTTGGACTGGTCAAACCTCAGGTCTGGCATAATGACTTTGTCAAAGCCCAAATAAATGTAATATTTTGGCCTTTTGCTAAACAATTTTCGTCAGTCGTTGTCTAGCTTAGGCCTGTTATGCGCGTGCGATGCCTATGCTGCGTTAGCCTACGTCCGAGACTGCTGTTGACTTCAGTCAAAGGGTCATTCAAATGTGAGGATTGCCCGATGGCTTTTGCCAAAGCTAAGATTAACCAGTCCTTCCGCGAAGAGATTGTGTTTCGGGATTTGACTATAACAAATACATGTATATCCAAACACCCTTTCACGTTTATAACAGGAAATACTATAACCCAAATCTTCAACATGAAGTAACATTTTAACAAATTGCCCAGCCCACAACCCGGTTATAATAAAAATAATCGTTCAGGCATGTCATGTGGAATTAGTATAATAATTTTTACCGTACACCTGGGTCGTTGGCAACGAATATGTTTATCTCATTCGTCCATACATTTCAACATTCAAGTTATTTCTGGCGGAAATGTTATTGTTCCGTCTAAAGTCCCTGATGAAAAGCTGTGTTTTTAAATAGCCACTTTACAAAGGTTGGCTTGTAAAAAATGTTTAATAATAGAATGCTTATGTTATGTAGGAATAACGTAGATTTGTAGTGGTAAAAGAATTTTCAAAATTGGCTCAGTAGTTTCGGTTCCACTTTCTAAAAATTACGTCTACATAGTAAATATTTTATTAAATATTTTCCTTTTTTAATCCAATGTGTTGCGTTGCTATTAATGGCGAAATAAAAAATACACTAATTGATAAAAAAAATGTGAAAGCAAACTTAACTAAAAAGCCGTATAAAGTGTAAAAGTAATATAGTTTGAAAATGTTCAAGTTCTTTCCTAACCAACTCATTATTTTCTTAAATTATTTCCACTGTCAGTTATTGCTTAGTCCTTTACAATAAAAATAGAGAATCAAACTAATTTTGTACCACAAAAACGTCAAGCTTCTATAAAATATAAAAATACTCCTTAATTAAAGAAACATCCACAAAAAGGTCATAAACCATATTAATATACCTATATTACTAACATAGTTTAAAGGTATACTAACAACTATATGGATGAAAATCTGAATTAAATTAAATAAATAAATAAGGCCCACTATTCATTAATGCCAATCATGTCTTCGTATATAAAATGCATAATTTAATTACTCGAATAAATGCATAGTCACGACCTATTTTGTTACAGTTTTATAGGCCAAGGTCGTATTGCACAAAATAGTGCACTATCTAGACTGATATTTATATAAATTTTAACACGTGGAAAACTTTGTATATTGCATGCAATTTTTTTTACCCGACTACGATATAAGTTGTTATGTAAGAAATATAGAGCGCTTTGAATATACTTATCTGTATAAATTTTAAACGCGCCTGTAATCAGTAATCACTTGTACTATCATCATAAAAATAATTTGTTTCTTTTTTTTTGTAATTTAAATGAAAAACTTCTTGAATGCTTTTGAAAATTCATTCAGCTACGTCGATATTAAGTATTTCAGTCTTGAAACACGGCGAATGGCTGAATTGTGTAAGTGCCTATCTACCTAGATGTGATAGAAGTACTTACCTAAATTGCTTACTAAAACACCCTCATTTCATTTCAACTCTCATAATTTAAAACGTTTTTCTTGCACAAGCTGTATTTAACAAACTTATCTGTTTATCGAATCACCGCCGCGCCGCGGCAGTTTTATTGAAAATAACAAGTGCAACAAAAATATATCTTACTTATTCTTCAGAGACTATTAAAATAAATAACAAACACTCTTCCTCTTCCTAACACTTATAAATTAATAAATCGTAGCTAATTACCTTTGATGTTATATAATACCTATAATCTATATCATACAACGAATCCAAACAAAAGACGAAACGAGTCTCAGCGATGACATAATCTCAGCAATTACTGAGAAACGCCGCACTAAACTTGCTAAGTTTTAAACTATCTTTGCTTTGAGTTGCGAAACTAATTGGCGTAACAGAATATTATTTTAGTTTTATAGAGATGTTTATAATGAACGCATTTCCTAGAGAGGTAGTATTAAGTTATTGTGAAAAGTGTGTGTAAGCAAGTAACACGTGAATTATATAGATACATACATTCAGAAGCAACGCATACCTACTTTCAGAAAATGATACATACCTATTTAAAGACTAAAAAAATCGATCACGAGGCGGGATTCGAACCTGCGTCTTTCTCGTTTCATTTATTTTGTTAATAAACTATTTGCATACGTTATTTCATCCAAATACGTTGCTTAATTTTTGTTTAAATAGAGTCATAAACTTTAGTCATAAACATTTTCCAATGCTAGTAAAATTGAAATCTCCATATAAATATACCCAATATGTTTCCACCCAACATTACGTAATATAACCGATTCGCAGTTCATATAAAATCGTGAGCTCATTTAAAACTTTTAGGTCGAAGGATAACATATTTGCTCCTTTCAGGGCCGATTTATGCATAAGGGTGCTTTTCCACCAATAATGCGCGAGGATGTGTAGCGAGGAATGTGTTTTGTAAATAACCAATAGTATTGCTTCAAACGCTACACGCTTCAAACTTCAAACTAAATGAAGCAGTGGAAAAGCACCCTTAATACTATGTCCATTAGTTACCAGGGGAATACATATTATATGTATAAGATAGCAATAATAATTATTCTTCTTGTGATAAATCTTATGAGAAAAATAAAACGACAATAATATAGCTTTAGTATTTTATTTAAGCTTTAATTAATTAAATATAAAGGGCTGATTTTTCCACTTTCAGATAATACTTTTATAGATTATAAAACAGTAGTTTATTTGATTAATTCTATATTCGTTCTGTTTAGCTTATCTGTTCATTAAAATGACAAATAATATATGAAAATTTATGTGAAGAAATTATCAAACTGGCTATCAGAAATATTATTAAGGGGGTTTCCATGGCGTCTTAAAGCAGTATTAATTCTAATGTGGGAAAGAATTGGCGCTAGATGACCTACAATAGCTCTCTCATTTCCAAACTGGAATTAAAACTTTGCTTTAAAGCATTATGGTATCCCCCTGAAAGCGCTGAAAGTGACCATTCAGTTGCAATGTGTATTGGCATTATAACTGACAGATAAGCTAACCCGCACATACCAGGAAGTTTAAAAATCTATGTTTTAAAAAGGTATACAGTTTCCTTGATGCACTACATACACACTCTCAAGTTTATTTTCGCATTCCATCTGACAGAGGTTGTAGTAAGATTTTCCGTTGGACGCACACACGGGGTCGTAAATTTTTGAACACATGCAGTTTTGTATGGGCTCCTCTGTTGTTTCGTTGCTGGAACATTTAATTTTATTAGTACCTACTAACTACATACTATCATCTATACTAATATTATAAAGCTGAAGAGTTTGTTTGTTTGAACGCGCTAATCTCAGGAACTACTGGTCCGATTTGAAAAATTCTTTCGGTGTTAGATAGCCCATTTATTGAGGAAGGCTATAGGCTATAGGCTATAATTACGCTAAGACCAACAGGAGCGGAACCATGCGGGTGAAACCACGAAGCACAGCTAGTGCACTAACATTAAGTCAAAGTTTGTGAGGGTTTATGTTTTTGTTCATCTTTAACTCTGACAATAATTGGTAACAAAATAACACATAAACTATAAAAATACTAGCTTTTGTTCTTCATAAAAAGGAAGTAGTAAATTAGAAGCCGTTTGTTTTTTTTTTTTTAATTTTGGAAAAAAGCTCTATAATTTTCGAAAATTTTAACACGTTCGATGACGAAATGATGAGTAGGACGAAAACTTAAAAAAAAAACATTATTCTTAAACGATTTTAAATTTATTAAAGTAACTATAATATATTTCATAATCTTGTAACACGTACAAAGACGTCATTCATTGCTAATTTAATAACAAAATACTGGGAAGTAGGACCTACGTCAGATGTTGTTAGACATTTAACTCAGGAGTCAGGGATGAAGGTTAGGGAAAGTGACACATTGTATTTATTACTCCTCTTTCAACAGTAACAAAGCTAGTGTATTTACTATGAAAAGGTAAAAATAGTAATATAAACTCTCGGGCTAATTAATTGAAAAAGTTTATAGAAGAAAATCTACTTGATCATGAGGACAGAATAGAATTGAATCCGCGTTTTTCACTTTACCGTAGCGATGCCTTAGACCTACCTGCTTACCACTCTATTTCCTATATAGGTATTTTAAAATTTACCCGAAACTATACTTTTAAACAGGATACCTCGAATTATTTACTTATAACTAAAGAATGACTGAATGGATGTTAATAAATGTTAAATTTCTCTAATTCGGATTAGGAAACTTGATAAAAATATGAATACTAACAAAAATTACTATTCGGGCAGATTCGGGGCCGGTAAATTGTTATATTTTATGAATATTATTATGTAAGGTACCTCTAGGCTCTATTACTTGGTCCACAATAAAAATGAGTGTACACATTTCTTTTTCCTTTACATAATACAATTTTTTTTTTATTTTATACTAGATATCAGGTAAAATGTCCAAGAATGTTTAACTTACCCCAATCTTTGCATTTTATATCTTCTATTCAGCATACTTCGGCGTCGAGGCGCTATACCAGGCAAGGCTGACATTACCAGGGCTAGACCTGAAAATTGTAGGCATTCTTTTACTTTTTTGGACTGTAGTATGTGTACGTTTCTGTACTGTATGTGGACATAGTTTTAAATTTAAGTATCTGATAGAATGTAGTTAAATTTGGTCTTTTATGTAGAGACAGGGACTCGTAAAACAAATGAATGTTATGTCGACTGAACAAATTAAACTAGTATTTTTCAACCGAAAATAGTTTAATAACTTGCTACCTAACATCTTTTCGATACATGAATACGTTTACATAGTAAACTTTGCATTTAATATTTCAAAGAAGAAATCGAAATGCAAGTAGCCATTTTGTTACAGAACTAAAATACCTTCCTTCACATTCTGTTAACTTCCACACATTATATTAAACCAAATATACATTAAAAACAAATGAATACCACTCAATTTATTAACAACTAGTGCCCTGCGGTTTTACCCGCAGTGTTCCACTCCCGTTGGTCTTAGTGTGATGATAATAACCTAGCCTTCCTCGATAAATGGGCTATCTAACACCGAAATAATTTTTCAAATCGGACCAGTAGTTCCTGGGATTAGCGCGTTCAAACAAACAAACAAACTCTTCAGCTATTTAATATTAATAAGTATAGATATCAAAATAATATCTACTTATGATGAATACTACATGAACCCAATTAGTTTTACACTACTCCCATAACAAACTGTTAAATACTTACACTTAAAGTTACGTAAAGTTAAGACTAGACCTTAATCTTCACACAACCCCTTGAGAGACATCAACTTACATGCTCATCTAATTTAGTTCTAGCCACTAGGATAGCTTAAATAAAAGCATATTTTAAACTACATGTTAGATAATAGAAAATTATAAATCCTACTAATATAAACGCGAAAGTTTGTGAGGATGGGTGTTTGTTATTCTTTCACGTAAAAACTACTGAACTGATTACAATGAAATTTGGTATGTAGGTAGTTTAACCCAGATTAAGACATAGGCATAGGCGGGTTTATCTTTGAAAACGCGGGAGAGCCGCGGGCGGAAATCTAGTAAATAATAGAAGTATTGTAGAAAAAATGTGTGAAGTAATAAAAAAAGTATTTTTAAAACTACCAGCCTTGCTAGACAAATAGCGGTACTTAAAAAAGAGCGTGTGTGCCGAGCACACGTGTCAGAAGTGAAACTTCTTTGTTAAGATTCAAAGATACTAAAATCGCCTTAATCCATGACGTGACAGTATTGCCATGACGTGACCTTGAAATTTTGTAAGAGTTTACAGGAATAAGAAAGAGTTAAAAAAATCTTACAGAGAAAAAATTGAAGCAACTGCCACATCTCTTCGAGACTGATAAAAACTGATACTGAATTGCATGAAATTAATTATTGAAGATAAGAAAACATTTCCATTATCAATATGCAGATATTGGTATTCAATTAGTTCTGATACTTTCGTGGGATTGAAATAATTTTATCATAGTGCGTCTTTATTGGTTTAAGTACCTATAAAAAAATAAACCTTATTTTTATAATTTATTGCTTGAACAAAACTATTTAGTGAACTTTATCTTTAAATGTTACACTCTATCAAAATGCCGACCGTTTGAAAAATCTTCCTTTAAGTCATAATTTTCCATTTCGATAATAATGTCACACAATATAAATCTACTAAATTAGGTTTTTTAGGGAGGGAAGTCGTAGGGGACCACTTATAGAAATACACACAAAAAATTACATTAGAAATGTTTACCTTTTAAGTATATTTCACTATAATTATAAAATGTTACTCTATCTCCACGCTAAATATACCGATTTATTATATTATTTATAAATAAAATATTTCTATTTCGCACAGCCCTAATAAAACAGAGCGTTATTACATAATCAATACACCCCATCGGTCTTCATACTGAGTGATAATGATATTCAATACACATCTAACGACGTCTACTTTATGAAATGACGTGATAATTTTATATTGAAAACGGATTCCGCATTATAAGGCATTTAATAAAGACAGGAATGAATAACCTATTGAGTTGTGCGTTGTATTCTGTTTGAATAAATTCAATAGGGTTGTCACGCAGTTAAAAATGCATTTTATTTTGTGTGTTTTTAAATTAGATTATATATATATTATATATATATATATATATATAGGTAATATAACTATAAACATGGATGTACCTACTTTAGTTTTATACCTTTCTAAACTTTATTTTCTGTTCAATTTAAAGTAACATAGTATTATTTTAATGATGACTATGTGGGACTTATTATTACCAAAGTCAAAAAGAGAGGTTCCTTATTCTAAGAATATAAAAAATATACCAACATTTTTTTATAATAGTTTGTCAGCATCTCTAGTAAATAAGACGTCGCATATAATATTATGTTATCAAATGCATTAAAATTAAATATAGGTTTTTAAGATACGTACCAAAATGTTTCATGAACTCAATTTATATTTATCTATACATTACAACTACTTCTTTGTACATTGACAACGCACAGCCTTAACAATTTCCAATCAATCATAAACCACATATTAATACAAGCAACAACAAAAACTTCTGAGTCGGATTCTCCAGCTATATAACTTTGAATAGAGTACATTTATCTCAATCCATTGAGTTGAGAACCGAAGCCTGATCGATCGTAGGATGGGGGAGCAATTTATAATAAAACGGTACAGAGTTTTGAGATCGAATCATGTTATATGGTGAAGAGTTCGGACAACTTGGAGGTGGTTCTTGTATTGCTATGTGGTCTTTCTGTGGTCAGAGATTGTTATATATAAAATGTTTATGTAAATTTCATAACAAATTAGTAGCTTTTCAATAATATATTTACGCATTGTTACTGTTGAATCGTCCACTAATTTGTTTTTTGACGGTACGGTTAGGTGATAGAAATACACATAAAATTGCTGGGAAAAAGTCTAAATAAAGTTTAACAAGGTATGAGACTTACTGGAGAATATTTTAAATAAGAATAAAATATAAGGTAGATACATAAACATGTGAATGTTATACAACTAAAATTA
This sequence comes from Colias nastes, assembly GCA_907164665.1. Lineage (NCBI taxonomy): Eukaryota > Metazoa > Arthropoda > Insecta > Lepidoptera > Pieridae > Colias > Colias nastes. The sequence goes on from CAJQZM010033930.1 coordinate 14,535, forward strand.
GTAGAGATAGCTGTAGAAATCTAATTTCCAAAAGTTACGTAACTGAAAATTACATTTTCAACTTTATTCGTTCCATTTCTTATACATTACAATATGTTTTAACGTAATCTTGTATGCCTCTTTGTAGTCTAGACCCAAAACTTATTAAAAGACTGGCCTGATAGGTCATAAAAGTAAACATGTCTAATAAACAACCGACAAAGGTCCTTAATAATATAATACTTCTCACAAAATAAGATCTCTTAACCAGTGTATATTATAAAAATTCAGGAAATATGACGGTAGAGCACGTAACCTACGTTCACACGGAGCCACGATTTGCCGAATCTTTTTTTCATCGTATCTGGAAAAAACGTTGTATTCACACAGCACATCCTGCATCCGACGGTCTCGTATCAAGATTCCGTGTTTTAACACCATCTGGCTCTTTTTTAGCAAAAGCCCATGTGTAACGCATGTATTAAATGCATTATACCACTGTACCGGATCTTTAATATTGCAGTACCGCTAGATCGGTTTGTAATCGCAAAATCGGATCTCAACTTCAGCAAGATTCGATTTTTTTGCCGTGTCTTGAAACTGAATGCATGCGTCAACTCATTCATTGCAATTCTGGTACCTATAAACCGAATCCTGCAAAAAACCGATTCGCCAGAGAAAACCTCGACACCGTGTGAACGTACCGTTATGTTGCAAACGATACGTTCCTGACGATAATTTTATATAAAAGATTGATTATGTCCTTTGAACGTATTCATGTATTTTACCTCGTTGACTTCTGCGAAAAATGTTTCACGAATATTGCTAAATTACGTGATTTCGACCTTTTGTTTCGGACCCGTTTTACGTTTTTTACGAGCCTTATCTTGTGTTAAATGTGATTTTATTCGAGCGGATTATATTTCTTTTATCCGATAGACATACAGTGGAAATTTCATATTTAGTTATACGTTAATCTGCTCTAGCTACGATTATAATTACTGTTATATTTTATAATGTAAAAATAGTACTCAGTAATACATATTATTTAATGTTTTTACTTTATCAGCACTAAAATATTTCAACTTGTTGAAGTAGGTTTAATTTTTTTGGCAATGCAAGATTAATTTTCCATATCCGAACCTAACAATACTGCAATCAGAATTCATTCAAACCGTCATTTTAAAAAGATTTTTTTCGTATTTCTCA
>CAJQZM010033933.1:0-17914 GCA_907164665.1 Colias nastes
CACAAAACAAAGCAAGTCTTTCTTAGCAAAATATAAAGAACCAAGAGCTGACCATACTGGTCAACAATAGGCGAATAATTGTTTTCGTTGCTCCAAAAGATAACCAGGCCGCTAAAAATCATGAAAAACTGTTCATGCCAAAAATGAAGCCGAAAGTCTATAACAGAATGGTTCAACATTATGCCTATAACAAGAGATATAAAAATTAATCGATTGCATTCAAGATTAATTAAGATTTCCCAATCAACTCCCGATAAAAAGCTCTTAGTAAAAAATGTGGTTACTTACCATCTTCGTGTTAAAAAAATGTCAATATTTCTGACCAATGGCAGCAAGGTTTGTTTTTTTATTAATAGATGATGTTGCTATACAGAAAATACAATAAACTATCATCTGGGGCTGCTGTATTTTCTTAATTGGCGCGTATATTTGAATTTCGGTCATGTATTGGTGCTTGGTCAGCTAGTGGTACACTGACCCTACATGTACAAAGTCAGTACTGTTCAGTGTGTCAGTTCGGACTATTTTTGATACTTATTTTGAGTCAAATCGTTTATTCTATTACCTGAAGACCTCTCAGGCGACCTAGTCGCGCAAGGAGGACTGTAACACACGGGCGGCGGTGGCACTGGGGGAGCCTCTAGCGCTCCCATTGACGTATGAGCTCCATGACTGACGGGCTACAATCGAATGAGAACGTATTAATATTATGGCAAAAAATAGTTTTGTGTCGAACACCTCTTGTGAAAATACGAAAGATAATACCAATATTGTCGAAACTTTAGACCATTGCAATAAGATATAAATTAAGATCCATGACAAGGGTGTCTCTTTATTGGTTATAATATCGCTTGCTGTTTTTAAATAGAGATATACATGTAAAACAGTAATATTATGCTGTACATATATGTACAGTATATATTATGTACAGCATATTATTGTTTTACATGTATATCTCTTAAAATCTCTTCTATTTTCATTTTTTATATAGTTTACAATAAAAATAGACCACGTAAAACAAATATTCCATATATATTTTAAGCCAATCATGCAATTTACTGTGGCGTATAAGAACGAGCTCGTAAACAAAACTAGCTTAATTAAAATAGCCAATAACATGCAATTTTAGACAAATATCTATCCAATGTGTATTGGATTGCTACAAGACAAGACATTAGCAAGCCATATCGGGAGCCCTTTAAATTAAACTTATATTTAGGATATATTTTTCATCAAAATAATCATATTGATGCCAATGCCAATGATGTGAGATGAGATATATCAATATCTCATCTCACATCATTGGCTGTGTGAATTCTTGTATGCTATAAAAATATAGTGCTTTAAATTTGTTAATTTGACGAAAAATATGTTTGTTGATAACTTATTATTAAAAGGTAAATATAAAAGACAGCATTCATCATCCAGTCGGAACAAAATACCCTAATGATACTATGCAATTAAAGGTGTTATAAAGAAGTTGTTAATTTCTTCAAAATTGACGCTACAATATAATAATATAAAATAAATGTCCGTAAGTTTTGTCTGTTTTTGTTTTTAAGGATCTTTAACATGAAATTAATGTAATTATATTTGACAGCATGCATTCCCCCAACATAATACAACACAAAACAAATGCATTTTGAACAAAAACATAGCTAAAAGTCATCAAAGGAATTTAATTGAAATCAGACAAATCCAACCGTTTTCGTTTTCTGGGCCTGAAATAAAATTGAACACCTTTAAAAATAGTATCATTGAATAACAAGGAATCGTAATACACTGAAGCGAGGCGGCCGTGTGACTGAGCGAGACAAGACAACGTACAATTAGCGGATGGTTGGTGCGAAAGAGATGAACACAGCATGCGACTCACGATACTGTATTTGATATGCTTTGCTTACGTGCGTCGTCAGGTCCGGCTCCGATACACACTGAAAATTCAACTAGTGTTAGTCTACCTGTGTCCTCTCGTGTTCGTTTTCAAATCGTGCCAAAAATCCCCCAAAATAATCCCCAATTTTAACGCCAAAAATAGGACACACCTTCGTTATTCTTTTTAAAACCATCTCCAACTTTATACTATGTTAAAATTAAATTAATTCGTATTCTATCTATTTACAAACTATTAACATTATTGAGATCACAATGAATCGATTAGCTTTTTTTATGTATATTTTAATAATGCGTGTTTGCGATTAATGGTATGTCTTGTGCACGTTAATTTTATTCATATTCATACAACTCAAACAATAACAATGGAAAAAAATTACCTTATGCCGAGGTCCCAGGCGTTTATTGAAATAATTGGATATACTCTTCATGAAACCCTTGGGCCTTCTCTGTCTCGTTAATTCTGGATCAGAAAAAGAAGACTGAATGGATAAGGACATAAGTGGAGGAGCCGGTCGGGGGGGTAGTTCGGGGTAGACTGGGGGCGGCGGGGGCGGGGGCGGGGGGGACAGCACGGGCGAGGGCGGGGCCATCACGGGCGGCGGGGGCACCGGCGGCGGGATACAACTAGACGGCGAGATCCTACTCCTCCGCGTCGACTTCCTGCACACCTTGGGCGCCCCGAGTCTCTCCAGCACCAGCCTTCTCACCACCTCAGTCTGTTCTTCTCTTTCACGCTTCAACTCTTGCACCTTATCGACTTTACCGGCGTCTATAGGAGGAGTCTCGGGAGACAATCGACTAGAGCTGAAATTTCCAGATAGGGACCAATTCACGCTTTGCGAAGGCGAATTTGTAATATGCACGTTCGACCTATTGAACGTCTCGCTCGCAGACCGACATATAGCCGGCGAATAAGTCCTCAAGTTTGGCGGTAGAGTAATTTTTCTTGGAGTATTCACTGATTTAATACTGTATCCTTTTTCGGATGCCAATTGAGGCGAAATGTCGTCTATCAAGTCTTCTTTAATTTTATCGATAGCTACATTTTTATCAGCGTCGATACTCACCAACGGTGGCGATATATCTGACAGGCTCAGGGAGCCAATTTTGGATTGTACAACATTCAGTCCTTCATTTATACTAATACTACTATCTTCGATATCTTTGCTTATGTTATTAGACATACTGCTCGAGTTTTCTATATAGTCTGCTTTCTGGCCATTCTCACTGGTATTTGAAGTAGACGGAGGTTTCGATACAACTTCGATGTCATTCAATATACTCTCCGATTTTGAATCGGGGCTGTCGATAAATTCTAATGTTTCGGATAAGTTTGAGGTAACCTTGTCTAACGTGTCGTTGGGATCAGATTTCATAGTTGTGTCGGAAAAAGCTCTCTCTATGAAATTAATCGATCTATCTTTACTCGTGGAATACGGTTCATAATCATCATCTACTAGTTCCATGTAACCATCGTTACGAGGTGTAGTTGGAGCCGCAATAGAAAGATCTTGATCTCCCTCATCGGCGAATTCAAAGTGTTCAGGCGCATTCGAATAAACAACTTCTGGGGGACTACTTTTGCCACAAACGTGAGTCGCTATGGCTGCAATGTTTTTGGCATCGTGAATCAATTTCGGGCCGCTCAATGTTCTTGGATTTTTATTTCTCTTTCTCTCTGTATTTTCATCCATACCGCAGTCGTCTAACACCGCACTTTCTGCCGCCCAGTCTGATAGTTCTGTTTCAGTTAAGGCTAAAGTGGTCGCGTCTTTACATGACTCGGAAGATTCCGATTCGACTGCTACAACTGTAGGGCCGGATGCGGTGGCGGTTCCCGATATTTTTTCATCTACGTCATCGGTTTCATTATTGGCTAGAATTAAGCTATCTAACTGTATTAACTCTCCACCTTCGTCGTGGACTTCGACTCTCGGGACAGATTGGTTGGGCAGAGTCTCCGTATGAGACGAGTCATCTGATAAGGAGTCCGTTTCTAAATCTGGTTGTTTCTCATCCTCTTTGATGGGCGTCCTCCAATCGTTCTTACAAATCGGTGAATCACCTTTCGTGAGTAAATCTACGGGGACATCGTTGCATAAGTTTTTGATTATATCTGGGATGTCCGGTTGAGCTTTCTTCTCGTCGAGTGTAAACTGAAAGGAAAGGTAGGGCGAAGTCGTTTGTGGCGTGGGCGTAGTCGCTGGGTGTAACATTTTCTGGAATTCAGTGATATTATATCGAAAAGCTTCTAATTTGGTATCTAGCTGGGAAGTGGAGTCTGATTTTCTGACAGCTGGCGGCGAGGGTTCCCCGAGCAAGTACTTCCTTTTGAGTTCTAGTGCTCGTTTAGTGGCTAGACCGCCAGCTGATTTGGTTCTGCTTAAGGGGTAGTCTTGTGGAGGGGGCGGGGCCGGGGGCGGCGCCTCCGTGACCAATATGGCGGGGGGCGAAGGCACCGGCGCACTTTCTTCGCGAGCAAACTCACTATCGGTGGATACTTCAGTCGCTGACGACACTTCCTCATCACTTGACTCACTCTCCTCATCAGACTCGATCTAAAGTCAGAAATTAGACAAAGGATTAATTTTGGGTCGAGAATGAACCTTTGCACACAAAATGTGCTATTGGTTATAACTAAGGCACATTCAATACATTTTTGAACGTCATCGATCACTATAAAATCATACAAAATTGTAACTTAAAGCTACATAACACTTCTTCTAAGAATATAAAATCAAGGTGACAACAAAATAAATAATTACTTTAAACGTAGCAGTGTTTGTTACTAAGCAGTAACAAATCCACAGTTTTCTTATATCTAGGTAAATAAAGCATTAATTATAACAATACATACATTAGGAAGGTGCGTTTTAATGTCCACACTAACTTACCATTACATACCTAAAATGTAAATTAATTATTTAATTATGCATTATAAAACAGCGCCAAATATTTGCAAGAAGCGGGCGAAGACATTCAGAGATAAGATGACATGATTTATAAGTTAAGATGTATCGTTTTTCACATTGAATATGTTTTAAGCAAATTATGATGATTACACTGGGTTGTAAGCTTTTTGTTGTAAAAAAGTAATGCAAAATATACGGTAAAACAAAAACAAACTTTGCTTTTTCATTTTTACATTTTACCCTACAATGGTGAGAGAAAATTGTTGTTTATTATTTTAACTTCATCACATTGTTTTTTACAAATTTTTAACGATTTTTATACTCTTATAAGGAGTCCTACTACACAGAAAAAACATTTTATACTTTTTACATTACTCATGTACTCGGTTAACTCATTTTATCCAAAGTACTTATATGAAATATGTAGAAATTTCATTACATATCCTTGAGCTCTAGACTGGAGTCTCAATGACTGACATCATATTCCTTTTCCACCTTTAAAAAGCCTTTGAAAGCTTTATCTTTTCAATATCAGTCCACATTTGTTCCCAATACTGAATACAGGGACACAAGGTGCCAATCTGTCCAACTAAATTTTCAGCAACCAACGAGCCGCGCAGTATGCTGATTTGGCCTTTTTTGATGTATTTGTTAAAAAAAAACTATATAATTTAAGGGTCAATTAGTTTTAAATTCTTTTAGCTTCTTTATGTTTTTTTTTGTTATATTGAGTGGCATATCGTGTGGATAAATGACAATAAATTTATTTATTTATTTATTTCTTTCTTTCTTTCTAAATTATATAACCTATAAGCTTGCATGATATAAAACAACATAAACAAACAGTAAGTTAGTGTGGGATCACTCACGTGCCTCGCGCCGTCGCCTCAAGTTAATTCTACTTAACTCATGCTGTGACAATGAATGACTTATATATTTTGGATTAAAACTGACATGAGTATCGTAAATATACAAAGCGTTATTCTGGTATTGGCGGACCTTTTTTGTAAAAAAGGACTTTATTTGATTTATTTAACGCTTTTACGTTTGTTTATTTGTTTTTCATTACTAAAATGTGATTTGTTTTATCAAAGTTTTATCTTAGTAAAATGGTTGATAACTTTCAATGAAGACCACATAATATGAGTAACTTCATTATTAAATTGTGTATTGAGATTACTCAATACACTTTAATTATTATTAAATCAAATGTTCAAAACAAAAAAAAAAAATCTAAGAAAACTATTATTATTGATTTCAACAATTCCCACATACACTAACAAATATGCTATCGCCAAACAAAATCCCGGCCCTCTTCACAATTACATCGAATTACAGCGATTCTGAAGGAACATCTACAATGACAGCCGATTATAGTCTACTCGCCCATATCGAATAGGGTTCATTATACACCTTTGAATCCTAGCAAAAAACGGCAGCCCAAAAAAAAAAAAGCTACCAGCCGAACTGAGATCCTCTTTTTTTGAAGTCAGTTAAAAAGGTCCGCCACGCTTACACAGCAGTTACACCTAGTCAGTGTCGATTGGGCGACGGGCACGCACGCACGCACGCACGCACCCCCTACCTATCCTAGCAGACGCAGCAGCCCTGTACCTCGCTGCTGTCGGAGGGCGGCGGCGCGTGCGCGGGCACCTCGCGGCGGCGCGCCTCGCGGGCCTCGCGCATGCGCGAACACGACTCGCCGCCGGACGACTCGCCACCTACGGGACAGTGGAAAACAGCTGTTGTTGGTGAATAATGTACAAGAATGGATATTGAAATAAGACTTAGGTTTTTAACTTTTAAGTGCAAGTTATTAATAAGGTTTATAAATTGCGCGCGAGTAGTTTTGCCGCCTGCCTCCCCGCTGCCCCCTTTAGCGTCGTAGACACAGTATTAAATAAATAAATAATTTATTTCAGACACAGAGATCCATATTACATTTTATGTTAGTCAAATTAATTAAATTAAAATTTATGTTAGTATGCACATTACAATTAAAAATAAAATAAATAAGACAAGTATTATCATGCGTGATCTACTTTAATCTTTTCACATATTTTTGTGTAAACTTTGGTCTTTTAAATAAAGGGATAATATATTGATGAAGATTTTTCTTCCATTTCTTAACTGTGCCCCGCGGTTTTACCCGCATTGCTCCGCTCGTTGGCCTTCCTCGATAAATGTGCTTTCTAACACCGAAATTTTTTTTTCAAATCGGACCAGTAGTCCCTGAGATTAGCGCGTTCAAACAAACTCTTCATCTTGATACTATTAAGTATTGATTTTAGACCTCATTTTACCGTCGATACCACACATAAAAAAGAAATACAACAACACCATTTAACGTTATTTCAACAAATATTAAAGTATAATGACCTACCATCATCCGAATAATCGTCATATCCGAAGGAATCGTCGGAGAAGTAAATGTTGGAGTGCGCTGGTGGCGGGGCCACCGCTTGCTCGCCGGATCGATCCGCCTCCGCATCGCTCTCCACGTCCACGTACTCGTCCGTGCTCGAGTCGTCGTCGTCGCTGTTATACAAGTTATAAGAGTACTAGTTACATATCAGATTAGTTTCCACAATTTTTGACTATCCTAATATGTAGCATACAAATAGAAATACCTCAGAACCATCAAGGATTTTTAGGAACTAAAATATACTTAATTATATAAATAAGATCACATCTCAAAATTATGAAATACACAGGAGCAAAAGACAATAATAAAAATACCTCAATCCCCCAGCTCCCGAAGTTTCCGAGGCTAAAAAGTTCCTATCCGTCCACTCGTCCTCGTCGATCTCCCTCGCGCCGCCATCGGACAGCTCTATACTGATCCTCTCGGGCGTGGAAGCCGCGTATTTATACTCGTTCCTAGTGGCCACAGCCGACCCGGCTTCGGGCACATCCACACCGGAGTGACGGAGGCACACTAGCCGCGTCCCGTAACGCTCCATGGTGTAACTCCTGAGGAATGTCGTGTTAGTCGTGTTTTGGAATTATTATGTTAGTAGCTATAACTGACCTTCTGTTTTCCATTTTTATAAAAAACTTCCTATGCGGAAGACCTCCATATTAGAGGGCTTACTTAAACGATTTGCAATTAGAATTTTGTCTAACCTGAAAAACGGCACAACGTTTCGCAAAAATAAACATTCAACCCAATATATTCCAGGGGATATTCTATATACCCGAGTCACGTTAAAAACGATCGTCAAAATCAAAATGCATCTAACTACACCCATCCAAGTCCAACTAGTGGAGGCAGTCCTCCCATCACACCGCAGTGTCGGGCGCACTCACCCGGGCCGCAGCACCGCCTTGCACACGGCGCAGCGGAAGCACGCGCGGTGCAAGTGCAGCCCGTCCGCCGTAACGCCCTCTGCAGCGAACACGCGCGTCCCGCACGCGGTGCACTGCTTGCCGGCGGACGTCGGCCCGCGCCATATTTTTTTCTCCTTCAACTGCCCCACCAGAAAATTATTTTAATTCAATGAAAAAGTTTCATATTATTTATATTCACACAAGAGTTCATAATCTTTATACGTAAAACTTGACAAAATAAATAATACAGAAAAAAGGTTCTACTTACTTCCTTTCTACTCGACTGCGATTTATTAGGCGAAGGATCGTCCTTTTTAACAAATTTCGTTGCTAAATTGGCTACCTAAAAAGTCATAATTATTAAAATATATTGCATAGTTAAACATAAAATTACATATCAGTTATAAAAATAAATTGAGTATACCTTTTTCGTTCCAAGCATAGGTCTCCCAGAGTCTTTCAATTGCTGGTCGATTTTATGAATAGTCTCATCGATCTCACCCCACTTTTCATCGTTTGAATCTCCCTCTTTGAGCTTCCTTTGCCGACCTAAAAACTATAACAAAAAAAAGTTACATACATGTTTATTATTAATTTTTAAATATAGAACTCAAATTAAGCATAACATATTATCGATTCTTTTAAATATTTATTTTAACTTCCGCCATTAATTTATGCTCATAACCCAAATAAATAAACTAATAAATACCTGTTCTCTATCCCACTTCGGCACTTTTTCAGCGGTTTTCGGTTCGGGCCTGCCCAACCTATTCTCAGTTATTTTCCTTTCAATTTCCTTAACATTCCAGTCCTCTCTATTGATCTTGCCGACGGATCTCATGAGATCTTTTGGTTTCGAAGCTTTGGGTAATGGGGTAGATGCCACGTTGCTTGTGTTCGCCAACTCAGCGGCCAGCCTGGCGACTCTCTCGCCACCACCTATTGAGAATCTAGTCCTACCGCCGACCAACTTGCCTTCCTCCTAAAAAATAGTTTTGTCTTAGATATGGATGATTTGTTGTAATGAAACCGTTCATTTCGTGGCATCGAAACTCTAAGTCAATGGTTTTTTTATGCGTTGATTATACATCAAATTATTATAAAAACAAATAGACTGTTTACCCATCCACAAAAAAATTCGATCGCTTCCAAAATAAACAGGTATCATTATAAATATGTAAAATGTTACTTGTTAAAACATATAACACTATGGCGATAGGGGGTTTTATTATTTAAATTTAGGTCAAAGAAACGCACTATAAAATACAACAACAATAAAACATAATTTTAAAATAGTTAGTTAAAAACGTGACATTCGTTTCCGTTCAATACATGCATTATACTTTAATTTTTATAAGAAATAAGAGTTTCATCGTGCAAAAAAACGAACATTAGAAAAAGAAAAAGTTGTGTGTTTAAAGTGCACAGCACACGTCATAAAGGGTGTTGGTATATTAAATAGCTTCTGCGAAATAGAACGCTTATTGGGTAGAATATTTACATCCTGTAAAGGTTCCCATGTATCGTTAGTCCATGCAACACGCACACACGAATCTCACATAGTGCTGTAGTTGTTTCTCAAGTTTTTTAACGCGTTCGTCGAATTGCGGCGCGCTCGCTCTGTACTGCTGTAGACCGTAATCATTCTCCAAGTCTGTGGACGGCGTAAAGTTCATACGCGGCTCCACTGCTAACATTTGCAGACTTTTCTCGAATCGTTGTTTCGTTATTTCTCGAGCCGCTTTCCTTTTACCTCCGCCTTTATGTCGCTTCGCTTCTTCCTTCTTCTTTTCTATCATGTCTGATACGCGCTGCATTCTGAAGGCTAATTCGCCCGAATTTCTTCGCTGTGACGTCACAGACTCGGAGGCTTGGCGAGGTTTGTTGCCTACAATTAGTTCCGCAACCTTTTGTCTGCGCAACGCCATTTCCGGATTCCCGATGGATTCAACCCGTTTAGAGGTATCATAAATTTGTGTGTCCTGTTTCTTCCCTTCAATTATATCTGCCATTTGTTGCCAGCGTAAAACCCTTTCTGGTGTTTCTTTAGGTTCAGAACGCATGTGACGAGTGAGCGAGCCGGACGCTTGTCTCTTTTTGCGACCCTCAAACAAATTGGTAATTTCTTTTATGTAATATCCGGTTTCTGTTGACCCTATAGAGTTGGCCCGACCACACTGTAACATCGAATCTGAATTTTTCCTGCGTGTCATGATTTCGGACAATCTTCTCTGTTCAAGCTCTGGTGATTCCGCAGAACGCGATCGAATAAGCATCTTTTCGTGTTTGGTCGTCCCTTTTTTAGGTGACATCTTACTTGCAATCAACGTGTCATCTGTGTCAGTAGATTCGTTTTGGAATATGGACGAGAAATCGGGTACTACGATAGTGCTCGGATCGAGTCCTTTGAGTTTGCGTGTAGGTTTCTTCGCCGAAGATTGTTCATTAACAAAATATCGTTTAATATGAGCTTCTTCTGGTGTTTCCTTGACTCTTATTTTAGAACTGCCTTGAAGTAATTCAGATAACGACGCCCTGACCAAAGTGGGGTCTGGAGAGTCTTCTGGGTCCAACAAGGCCAATATCTGTTCCTGCAGTTCTTTTTGTTTGTCTGCGTTGTATTCCGTGTCCGATATGGCGTCGTGGCCTTCTATTAGTCGAGCTAATTGTGAGATATCATTAAGATCTAACTTCCCAATCTGTTTCCTAATATACTCAGCTGGATCGTTACTTACTTGAACCACGTGAATGGTGCGCCGTTTCTTTTTTGTCGAGTGCGACTTGTCCGTGTCGGCGGCATCTGAAATAAACATCATAATGAATAACAAATGAAATAATAATGTCAAGTAAAAGCGCAAAATAAAATAGTCGAAAGGTCTATATTATTATTTGTTTAGATTTAAGAGTTACGGTATAATTGAACAGTAAGGTAAGTAAGTATTATAACTAATACTTACATGAATAAGCAGATATTGATTGTTCAGCTGTGTTGCGTATGCTTTTATCCTTCTGTTGGCTTTGTTTTATCTAAAATTAACAATAATATCATGTAATAAAAATGAAAATTAAACATTTCGGTTATATTTACAATTTTTATATGCAATTAGCAGACAACATTAAAAACATATTGTATGGTAATGTAGTAAATAATCTCCCATATTCAGGCTGCATATTATTATTTGTATTTTTAGCTTAGTTGGTAGTGACCCTGCCTTCAAAGCTAGAAGTCGATCCCCACCCAGGGCAAATATTTGTGTGATGAACATCGATGTTTGCTCTGTGTCTGGATGTTAATTATCTATATTAATATATATTTAAAAATAATAATATATGTATGTTTATCCACCATTTGGTTTCCATAACACAAGCGAAAAGCTTAGTATGGGATCAAATCTTGCCGTGTGTGAAAATGTCCTGAAATATTTATTTATTCATACCTGATCAAACATATTGGACTCATGGTGAATATGCGGTACTTCGCCCTTGAATGCGTAATAAACTCGAGTTAGATACGAGCGTAGCTTAGCTTCTGGCACGTCTTGTATTTTCTGGTTTGTAGAGAACGGAGGGATACCTGATAACAAAAATTACAATAGGTATTAGGTAACGTTCACAAATGTGTGTAATAACAGCAATAGTGGTGCAATAGAGAATACTTCAAGCAGCGAAATCAATTTTTATTTGTTTGTTTATTTTTCTCTAAAAATAATAGAATTTCTATAAATTTTGTTGTATACACGTTTGCCTAAAATTTGGACGCTGCGAACTGTTATGAGACTCTCGGGAGAAAAAAACTTAAACAAAAAAACGAAATATTACGTTTTATAGGAGAGCCGTCCGTCGGGATTAGAAATTGGAGCGAGACTAAACATGGATGCTATGGAAAAGGCCAGGCATGCTGAGAAATGCTGAACAAGCGAATAGGATGTAGATTGTAGGGTGAGCATGTTAGCGTACAGAGTACGGACACAACACCTCCCCGAGGTCGACTAAACTTCAGGGTTGAAAAGCCTGAAGTTTAGGAAGAAGGATAACTCAAACGTTGATTCTAATGTTAGGTTAACCTTAATAATACGGTACACAATTATCGCACAAACAACTGAAATGATTAGAATTGAATAGTGAGTCTCGTATTTTATGATCTGATGTTGATTAATAATTTTGTCTACGTTATCCGAAATTGCTTCTAATTTTAATTTTGTTTGAACTGTGAAAATATACAAATTTATATCTTTTAATGCCATGGGAGGCTCTTTATTCTTTTCTAATTTAAATCTATACTAATATTATAAAGCTGAAGAGTTTGTTTGTTTGTTTGTTTGAACGCGCTTATCTCGGGAACTACTGGTCCAATTTGAAAAATTATTTCGGTGTTAGATAGCCCATTTATCGAGGAACGCTATAGGCTATATATCATCACGCTAAGACCAACAGGAGTGGAGCCACGCGGGTGAAACCGCGGGGAACAGCTAGTTTACTTATATTACAACAGGAGTCATTGATTATGTTAAAATCGGAATTAGTAAAAGTATAAAGATATTTTGTTAAATGTATTTAACAAAATATCTTTAAACTGAGGTACAAGCCGAATATTCTTATTATAAGCTGTACAGTCACTTGGGATATTCAGAATACCCGTTCCTGAAATATTTATAATTACAGTATTTTTATTGCGGCACTCTACAAATAGTTTATTTTTTGGGCATTGCACGTAAATCCAGTTATTATTTGAAATAGGTTCCCAAATCGTTATGTTTCCGAATATAAAATCGGTATGACACTGCACTGGTAGGGCACTTACGACGTTTGTCAATAGTTCGCTCTCACACCGGGGATTTGAAGTTGTTGAATATACACTCGTGACGTCACATGAATTCGTTTGGAATTATAGCAGTGCAATATTTAATAGATTCTAGCACATAGTATAGTAAGTTGTCAGTGGTCATTGCGATGTACTTAATACTAGGAATTACGTAACTAAAAGAATTAGGCTTATCTCCATTATGCGGAGTAGGCAAAGCTAAACAATGAAATAATCTGTAATCTTGTATGGCGACTAAAGGAATACGTAATACAAAAATTATTTTGTTGTTGGAACTATATAACAAACGAGCTTAGATATGTTTAATAACAAATGTATATTACTTAATTATATACTTAAAGGTAACTTACGATCTCCCACGCAACTTTACCAAGAGAATTATCGACAAGCTCTAGGTAAAGTTGCGTGGGAGTTAATATAGCCGGATGTAAGATGTTTTGTCTACTGAATAGAATGGAATTTGTTATGTTTTCTAAACGGAATTATATCGTCAGCATTGACGCTTCGAGACGAGCCACTATACTATCAATTTTTGATTTAATATTTAAGTTAATTGAAAGATTTGAAACATTTTGAAATTGAGAAGGGAGTTTGTCGATAGCTCCTGCGAGACTGGCCTCATTACTTTTTATGTCATATAATGTTGAATTAAATTTTGAAAAAGGTATAAGATGTGATTAAAATATTTTCTTTTAGTAATGAACTCAGTTTTTTCTCATTATTCTGTACAGCTTGTATAGCGTGATCATATTTTAATGCATCATTCTCGTCTAAAGTGCCAAATATTGTTTTTGAGAGTGTGCCAATACCAGCAAACCAAGCCCCTCGTTTGAACTTACTACTGATCAAATGAGAAAAAGAAGAATACTCGGATACTATGTCATTATATCGAGTTTTGAGAGGTTCTAATATTACAGTACTACATTCAGTATTATTGGGATAATATGCCTGGATTTTGTAACATATGAAACGTAGTGTGCTTAAAAATGAGTTAATATTAGCTATATGCGGATTTATATAAGATGTTATTATATCTAAATAGCTATGCTAAAGAAGTTATTATATCTAAATAGCCTACGTTAATATTTAATTTCCCAATCGGGTCAAAATAAACACCGGAACTGGAGTTGATTCGATGTACATATTCGGGGTGAGCCATTGCACTGGTAATAGAGTATATAATATATTTATAATTAAATCTAGTATTTATCTATGATGATTATAATGTAATTACTTAGTATAAAGTGTACATATATGTACGTTTATGCGTCACGCACACGCACATTTTTGAATTACGCATAATAATAATATAATATATTTTGATATAACTAAGATATAATTAAGATAATACAATCTATGATTTAGACGTCGCCGGGGCAATTAGCTAGCTTGACTTTTGATTAAAAATTTTGGTTGTTAAAATTAAGGATTTGGATTACGCCGGGCTAGAGAAGGTCTTGAATTGTTAAACGGTTTGTCTAGTCGCGAGCTCGATGGGCCTTGTTTAAGAAAATATTGTTGTATTTTTTCCTCAGATATAGCAAAATTAACGGCTTCATTAAGTGTTTTTGGTGATTTGCACCTTACAATATTTGAAAGTCGGGGAAACAACCCCATCTGAAAATGGTGAAGGCCGAAGGGCTAGCTCCTCCATTGCCGCCGTTCGGCCTATCATTTCCCTACTTTTATGACCGTGAGAAATTGAAATTTCAGTTAAAAGTTGAGATAAACATGTCTCTATTCTCAGTGCAAATTGGCTGACGGGTTCCGAGAATGCTTGCTTGCACTCCTGCAAATCTGTAGTAAAGTATATGAGCATAATGCTTCCTTTCGCTAAATTGTGTTTTGAGGGATTCTTTAAGTTGAATCCAATTTGAGAATTCCTTTATTGAACAAGCATTTTGTGCTTTGCCCTGAAGCTGACAAAGGATGTATTTGAATAATATATCTTTCTGCGGTTCTGAAGCTAATTCATAAGCTTTATTGCAATTTACTAGAAACGAGTTTAAGGTTTCTCGGCTCCCGTCATATTGTTTTATGAATTTTAAAAGAGTTGATAAATCCATTTCTAATTCGATAGATGGACTGTTAGGGTATTTCTTTTTTGATCGAGTAGTAGGCCCAGACGGAGGAGGGCACAAGCCATCTTCCTCGGTATCAGTTACATGAGATTCGAATTTATTCGGACTCGCGGCTCTACTTTCCGTCATTTTATAATTATATTTATATAGTATATGTATATTAAAAAAGAACAATATTACAATAATATCTATTTAGAGAGTTTTACACGTTTTATGATTTTAGGTGTTACAAAAAACAGATAATATGGAATTTACACAGTTATAGAAATATCAATCGCAATGACCAAATCAAACCACTTACTAGATAGTGCAGACTATGAGGATGATAGACATGGTATCTTCTATTCGCAAAGTATGTATGTGACTCCGGATGTTGTATGTTGTATCTCGTCCTTGAAGGTTTGGCCGATAGCTTATCTCGCTACCGTGTTTCGACTTAGGAGTGTGATATTAAACACAAATTGCCTGGAACTTGGTTGTCGTGTAACTCGAAGATACGTAGATTTACCACAAAATACTGGTGTAATAAGATTAACTTTTGTTTTTCACTTTTCACGCACAACACATAATTATGCGTCGATTCAGAGACGTTTTTATTTTCACTTTTTACACGCACAATACACACGCGTCGATTCAGACCGGGGATTTACTTTTTTAAAATCCCTTAGCGCTGCCACCAAAAATGTTATGAGACTCTCGGGATAAGGCTTTTTTTTAAAAAAAGAAAGTATGTTTTAAAGGACAGCCGTCCATCGGGATTAGAAATTGGAGAGAGACTAAACATGGATGCTATGGAAAAGGCCAGGAATGCTGAGAAATGTTGAACAAGCGAAAAGGATGTAGGGTGAGCATGTTAGCGTACAGAGTACGGACATAACAGAACGCTCAAAATTAATTTAACAAATTTCAACACTTGCGCATGTACACACATACAGCACATGAAACCACATTTTTAATTAAGATCACTACCCCTACAGGTACTACATATATTTTTACACAAAATCTCACCAAACTCCCGTTGCAGCACGTGGTATATCGGCCACTCAGCGTCATCGCTCAACTGGTCGACCAACAGGTCGGCCAACAGGTCGGGTCTGTACCGCTTCACCAGGTCGTATAGAGCGGCCGGTGAAGCCGCCGCACGTATACCTGGTTCTTGGTACCCCACCCACGCGATCAGAGTCTCTTCCGGTATTTCTGGGTCTGTGGGATAATTTAATTAATTACAAATATTTTATTCCATGAACATGGGTACAATTCTGGTGTTATACAATAATGAGGTCCAGCCATATCCTACCCGTCAAGGCATATGGAATTACAATTATAAAATACCAATTAATAATTTTATCCTAAAGTTCAATATACCAACATAATAAATATTAAATTATCAAATTCATTAATAAAAAAAAATACACATCAATAAGTCAATAGTTATTATACATATTAAATGTCAAGTGATTTATCATTAATATAGTTAAGTTAGGCTAAGTTTTTTTTTTATTGAAATTTGAATCCTTCATACGATTAACCGATTTTCGCTAATAAGGAACAATTCCTAGAAAGCATAATATGCGGCAAACTGAAAAAAACATCTCATTTATTCAATAGGGAAGCGCTTGACCACAATCTCGCCTGATGTAAAGCTGAGATGTGCTCTAAGATGGAACGCGCTTCCCTAGAAGGTACCTGTTCACTCTACGCTTGAATACCCCCATATTGTTCTTGTCGGGGAACAATTTAATTAAGCATGTTCCAGTTAAATGTATATCTAAAAATGATTGAATTAGATTTATTTTGTATCAGTTTCCTCACAGAATTCTTATTTGAACATAAAAATATAAATGAAATATGCCCATTGTTTTAAATACATTTGGTATTTTTTTTTATCGTGAAAATAGCATAAATTCAACAAATGTATGCTGAAATCCAGGCATAATCATATGTAGTTCATAATGAGATCCAATATTAAATAAAGCTTTTAATTATACTAGATTATTCTTAAACTAATTGATGAATTTATTAACATCACTCATACACAAAATTTCCTTAGTTGTTAAATGCCAATTTTCTTAATATCAATACAAATATAGCACACTCACCCCTACGTCGTTTCTTGGGCAGTGTAGAGGTATCCAAAGGCAGGGGATCGTCGGAATCGTAGAACGACGTAACTCTGTGCGGAGTGACGGCCGTCCTGTTGAGGTTCGGGTACCTGGTGCCCGGGTCGAGCGTGTACCCGCCGAAGTCGCGGTGTAAGTTCTCTGGCGTTGTTTGCGCTGAAAATATACATCAAATTAACATTCGTCCAGTTTGTATTAAAGGAACAACAAATGCAATCTACATTGTCTTAGAGCTTAAATTATTTGCAGAAAATTAAATATTTAGAGAAGATATATTTTTACCCAGTATATGATGGAAAGATTTTAAACTTAGTCATACCCAACAGCCGATAAATGCTCTCCCTCTCAGCGATCACTTGCAAGGGATGCGGGTGCGGCGACTGCCCCCAGGCCCTCACCGACCACGCGGAGTCCAACGCGGATAGAAACCCTCTAGCACACCCTGAGCCCGTGGGCCAAAACGGCTCTAATAAACTGTCCCCCACTAGCTGGCAGAGCAGACGACGGCCGAGGCGCTCGTATACCTGCGGAAAAATGGCTAATTGAAATTCTTTTCACTTCAGTATGGTTAATATAAATAGACATAGAGCTCCTCAATCCAAATAAACATTTTTGTTGCAATTTAACTCATTTACAACATAGTACATTTACGAAATAGAACTTTTGCCAGACCTAACTTGTTAGCTAGTAGCAAGCGGCCGTCCGCCGAGAGGCGGGCCACATTGACGCTTGTCTCGTACACCACAAGGCACA
>CAJQZM010033933.1:17924-27949 GCA_907164665.1 Colias nastes
CGCAGCGGCAAGCGGCCGTCCGTCGAGAAGCGGGCCGCCTCTTGCGCGTACCGCATCAACGCGGCTCGGTCCACGTTCTCCACGCTGAGGAGACGGGATACTTCGGAGAAGTCCTGAAAAAAAAAAGACGTGTGGCACTCGGGGACTGCCGCGGTAAAGCTATTGCATGCTATGCCTTCAAGCCACACCTCCGAGCCCGTCGGAGTGGGGAGCGTGAGGTTTTTTCGTTACGGAATTTCTCGATTCGGTCCCCGCGCTCAAGGCCCGCGATAGAAGCTATGCAATAGCTTAAAAATACAATATACATTTCATATAATGTGGATTGAATTTCATTTCATTCAATCACATATGATGTAAAAATAATATCTTAAACTTATCAAAATAACCGAAAGTGGGAATTAATGCTCGCACTTTTAATACAATGTTGTACATAATAATATGTTGAATTGTAACAATACAAGCGCAAACATGTCGATAGTCTAACATTAATCTTTAGAAAATAATTAAAAACTTACATTTAGCAGCACTCCTTTGTCCAGCAAACTGTGCTTCTTCGCTGTCATAACAAAATAATGAGTATCGTCCTTATAATACACTATATTCTCTAGATCGATCCCTGTCATCTCGTTCAAGTCTTTGAAGAATTTTTGGTTAAAAATAAACGCGACTCCACTGATTTCAGGCACCTGTAACAAATACAATGTTGTATTGTTATAAAAGTACATAAAAAAATTAAACTGTAAATCAAATATATAGATTTTAAAATGATAGTAAATAGATTGTATTTTTTGATCGGACAGATAATCAACTGTAATCTACAAAATATAAAAACTTATATATACTGCGTTTATTTATTTATTTTTACATACATAGATTCCTTACAGCTATTTGTATTACAATATTTATAATTAACTTTAACAAAGCAATACGCCAATAAAAAAATATCTTCAATTACTTAATTTCTATATTATATTCTGTTTGTCCTATTATCATAACGTTTAACATACCGCAGCCTCCTGCTCCGTGTGTCGATTAATAAAATTGGCAGTGATGGCCATGGCCAGTTTTCCCCTGAACTCCTTCCTTTTAAATCCCCGCAGGGTGTTCCTTTTCCCATCCGCTCCTATGAGCGCGTCGAACTCATACTGTGATACAGGATGCTCTTGGGGCGACACACGAGCACGCCAGCCTAGAACTGGGACACCATGTATATATGTTAGAAATTATTTGGTCATGTATGTTGAGCAATATGTATGAATACTAAAGATGTATGCTGAAAGCTCAATTATTTAAGCAAGTGAGTTGTGCATTTTAATATATTATGTAATTATCTTTTAAGGATTAATAATTTCGTTTTTTCAAATACACACATTTCAATATACTTTATTTTGCTATACTATTGTAATATATAATATGTGGAAACAAAAAAAAATCCTACAAAGTCATTACAAAGGAAAATCTCGATCGGAATACACTTGCAAAGCGTTTTCATTCTAAAAAAGTTGTTGTTAAACTAATTTTACGGACATCACAGATAGATATATTATGACAGAATAGCAGTATACAATATTATGATATACTAGCAAAAGCCCGTGTCTTTGCCTACGTATTCTTAAATGTCAATATGCAAACAAACTCTTCAAATTTAAAGTGAAAGTACTATTAATATTAGTACTAAGTACTAGTAAAGTACTATTATAGGTTCAGCAGTTTATAATAACTCTGGACAGAAATACGAAAAAAAAAGGGTGTTTGTATTTCGGTATATCGTAGTACTAAGCAGTAAGCTCTTTAGAAAACATATTTTGAGACTATCTTTCGACCCCTAGCTTCGTCCGCGTATTCATAGTAAACATTTCCCGGATATAATAATCCTATGTTATTTCTCTGTTCTCCTTTTGTATCAAACATCCAAGTCAGTTCACTGGTTTAGGCGTGAATAAGAGAGCGAGAAAGAGACAGACAGACAGAGTTACTTTCGCATTTATAATATTTGTAGGGAATTTGTATTGGTTTTCATATAAATGGGGGGATGCAATGGCCACTAGATAAGTGATTATTTCACAAGGTAGATATATATCTTGGATATTTAATTAGATTTACATTCTTTCTTTGAAACAACTGGTCCAGCCAATTATCAAAATTGGAAATAAAAAGTAGTCTAACTCTATCTATCAAAATCGTTTCAGATGCTTTATTATATATTATAAAGTTACATAAAGTGCTTCTAGAAGAAGTCTAATTGAATAAATAAATGTTTGAGTTTGAATTTGGCATAGAAACATTAGAAACAATCACGCATACTAAGACACATTTGAGAATTATTTTGAACTAGCTTTCCACCCGCGGCATCGCCCGCGCAGAAGAAAGAAAAACCCGTATATACATAGTTCCCGTTCCCGTGGGATTTCCGGGATAAAACCTATCCTATGTCCTTTCTCGGGTATCAAAATATCTCTATACCAAATTTCATGCAAATTGGTTCAGTAGTTAAGGCGTGATTGAGTAACAGACAGACAGACAGAGTTACTTTCACATTTATAATATTAAATAATATAGTATGGATTCGCTCTTTGTCAAAATCGCCATGCTGACACAAAATTGATAGCTCATGCGATCAAACTAACACAAACATTTGCAATGCAACATCACATCAGAATACGTGACAAATTTTTAATATAATAGAAGAATTAATAAAGAAAATATACACATATTAATTGCATAGTATAACAGTAACACACAAAATTAAAAATAACGCAAATCACTCAACGTAAGTACAATAATACTCACTTTCTGAGTTATCGGTCACTGCGGGCTCCAATAGCTCTTCAAAACCAACACCTTCGTGAATCTCAACCCCAAGGAGCAAGGATACCTAGAAATACAATTGTATGAGTTAGAATAAAGATTTTCATTTCATTTTTGTATTAAAATTAAAAAAAAATTGTAAAATATTCTTAGTACTTTTTGAGATTAGCCCGGACATACATACAGACAAACAGACAAAAATTCAAAAAACTATATTTTTGGCTTCGGTATCTATTGTAGATCACGCCACAAGTATTCTTTCAAAAAATATTCAATGTACAGTTTTGACTTTCCTACGATTTTATTATAATATGTATAGATTAAGCTGGACTCAAATCATATCTATCGTATCGTAGCAATCATGGGACCTTACTCAATTAAATCCATTACAATTCTTCCACCAATATAAAAAAAGTATTCCAGAGAGATAAGCTTTTCATTCCTATCCAACCCTAGCAATCAACTTAATTCATGTTTTACCTAAAATTGAATAACCCATAAATCGCGCTACACCGTGCCAGAGCCCGGAAACAAATGAAACAATATCCATACACATTTCAACACCAAGCCCCGTCCGAGTCAGGGTCAGGCATGAGTCACTTCATACAAAAAGTATACAAAAATGTTTGATCGAGCCCTTTATCAGCTTATCAGCCATAATTCCTTTTACCTTCATCAATATACACTGCAGTTGTCTAATACTGATGTGATCTATGGAGCCAGCACAGAACTTCCCGAAAAACTTCTTAGCGCCCAGCGCTTTGAGGTCGTGTATGACGAATGGCCACAGGTGTAGCACGTTGTTACGTGATATCCTGTCCCGTTTCTCTACTACCACCTGGAATGGGAAAATATAATAATGACTATCATTATCCTTTTATAAATAAAAAGTGAAGGCTCCTTAAATAGTATAACCCGTGCGGATAAAGAAAATTGACTGCTGCCGCCGACGCGTCGACGACTACGGTTGACATGTGGCGACGGCTGAAGTAGCCTCTGCCGTTCACAACTTGCCGTTCGTCTGTAAGAACTCTTAGGCCACTGCTAATATATTATTGTATTTGTTTTGTACTTTTATTCATAATTATGTTATTATATTATACAGTGACAAATATCAAATACGGCATATAATGTTTTCCTTGTTGGCTATAAATTAAAACACTCCGTTGATTGGATTGGTCAAAATTTGATAAAGTATTTGATATACGCCGTGGAGTAGTTCCCTAGAAGTGAGCATTAAGTAATCTCAGTATGGCACAGAAGTCTGGTCTCGAACGTTCTAACAAGTAACAAAATAAGTATTATGAGCGAGTAAATGTAATTAAATGTACCAGCATACAAGTGATCATGAACCCTACCACTATCGCTTTTAGATCTCATAAAATGTGGTCAGTAGGGAAATAACAATTCCCCAAGTAAACGACATAGAAATTTATAATAATATATCTACGGAAGCGTATTTATAGTTTGGCACATTTCGAATGCGAATTAACAAGTCATATTCACTATACTATTTATATCATTTATAACCAAACGTGGGAGGCGACCACGTTTCAGCGGAATTGGGGCACGCACCACGTGTTGAGCACCTATGCAAGTAATCAGTGTTAAAACTGATATTATTTGTAAGTACACATTTTACAACATTGTTTCATTCGCTAGGGTATCCGTATAAGTATAAGAAGCTTAGCAATTATTAGTGTACTAAAAATATTAAGAATCGAAAGTATGCTGTGAAATTGCAATTAGTGAAGAGTCTTTGGTCAGAATATTAGCGCGCTATCGTTAATTAACGACAGTATTGCAAGTTACTTATTATATTCTTTAGAATAAGTACATGGTTCACTATGACACATCTTTATTGTAGGGCAATAAAAGATCACTTTCACTATTTGACAGACTAAAGACTCCACCAGGGAAAACACCTAGCTCATTATTTAAACCCTGTTTTAAGGGGGCCGTCTATCCAAGATTCGTCCATGAAGTTCATAATACACTTTAGGCCACAGAAAATTCAACGGCAACCGTCAAATTGATGATCAATTATTAACAACACTTTTATCCCCGGATAGATAGAATATCATGACCAAAACTTTAAGTGGACGCTCACTCACCTTTTAACCAGTGGTTAAAAAGTGAATCTTTCCTTCCTTTCATTAGAGCAATGCCTTTAAAGGAAGCTGTTATCGGCCAGTAATTGGCACTCAATGACAATCGTCAAACCGATGATTAACAATTATCCACACTTTAATCCTGCGGATAAATTTCAATATCACCACATTAAAGTGATTAAATAAGTTGTTCATAATACATACTACTTTAGCTCCAAGCAATTGGCACTCGATGGCAGCCCTCAAGCCGCACGGCCCAGCTCCAATGATCAGCACCTTGGTCTGCGGACACATCCTCCCCTTATTGTACACCTTGTGGTTTGCGCGCGCGTCGAACTTCTTGAAGAGGGCTTGAGCTTTCCATGACGCCGCTAGTTTCGCCTGGAAATAATGGACGAATGTGACTATTCACATTGTTTGGAGGTACACCTAATATCGATCAACTTTAAAGGCAATGTTACTTTTGCTAGTGATATTACAAACTATTAAGAGATAATATGTTGGAAATTGTGTGTGCGAAAAATGTAGATCAATTTTAATTAAGAATATTTTGCCGATAAAAGTACAAAATCATATGTTTTTGACAATTTATATATAGAGTACTAGCTTTCCACCCGCGGCTTCGCCCGCGTTTTCAGAGAAAACCCCGCATAGTTCCCTTTCCCGTGGGATTTCCGGGATAAAACCTATCCTATCTCTCAAGTTGGATCGAACTGCACATGGTGTGCGAATTTTATTATAATCGGTTAAGTGGTTTAGGAGTCCATTGAGGACAAACATTGTGACACGAGATTTATATATATTAAGATTGATAAAGCAAACCAATAGGATAGAGGATACACGGATAACATAATATCTTTCATAATAAGGGTGCTTTTCCACAAATAATGTGCTTGGATGTGTAGCGAGGAATGTGTTTGTAAATAACCAATAGTATCGCTTCAAACGCTCCAATCTTCTAACTAAATGAAGCGATATGATAGGTTTTTTACAAACACATTCCTCGCATATTATTGGTGGAAAAGCACTCCAAAATGGATTTGCATTATATTTTGTCTATAATATGTATTGTTTTACAACGTGACACAAATATACGTTGATAAGACTAACTGCAGACATTATTATTATATCACTACGTTCTAATTCGTTAAATATTATACTGAGTATGTATTTTGAATATATAAAACAGAAATATAAACATACATAATATGTATACAATATACATATTATATTATATATACATATTATTAGTTATTACAGAAACCATTTTTAGAAAGTGACAGAATGACCGGCGCACGTACATAAGGCTGAATTTCGGGCAAACGTATAAACGATAAACAATTAACATTTTAACCACATCTGTATTCTGCGGTCGCAGTGTTTATTTATTACAGTGGGCTATACGCCGTATGTGGTTATAGTATTTAACCAGTTAAGCTGTTGTCAACTTTTTAATTTTACCCTTACAAAATTTTTACTGTTTTTTTTTTTCATTTTATAAGTAGTGCCTTTAAATCTAGTAGAAAATATGGCTTCTAAAAATCTACAAAACAAGTCCTTTAATTGCTACAAAGAATCATCAGTGCGATATAAATGTATTTAACCGATGTACCACCAGTAGACAGAATCCATTCCCAAGGTCATTACGAAATAATCCAATTAAAAACGCAAATGATTCATCATGCGATAGTCCATTTCGAAATTGGCAGTAATTAAAAGTCATTCACGTTTACCGTTTAGCATTATCATTATCACCGATAACAAGTACGATAACTCGTCCGAAATATTTGTGTGCAGAGGTATGTACGACTAAATTATTCCCAGGACGGTTACGCCCTTTCATTTCCAAATGGAATATCCTTCATTTGACATTCAATGTAGTTTGTTCGACCGAGTCTACGTGCTGTCAAGAACTACAAAACGCATTAACTATCGTATAACGCTGAGTCAAGACAGCTTATATTGTAAAGTTTTACTCAAAAATAAAACACCCAACGCTTTCATTTACAAACTTGTGCACATTTCTACAGAATCATGTTTAATAAACAAGCGAACCTATGCTTCATATTGTAAATCCGAAATGTAATTACCGAAGGAAATAGGGTATTTCGCAGATGGAAATAGAGCGAGATGGGCTCAAAACAGACTATGTCTGGACCAGTCGCAAGTGTAATACCTCGTATTTAACGGCATAACCGGCTTTATACATACAATAACAAATAATACCCGAATCTTTCATTGGAAGATGATTAAACAAAATAAATTAATATCCCCACATACACAGAACAACTACTCTGTTAAAGGCAAAGAATTTTTGTATGTCCTTATGCAGGACATTTAAAGTAATACGAAATAGGAAGTCATGAATAAAGCCTGTCCATACAACACACAATGCATTCTTTATCTCGAAAGAGACTATATTAATAAAATTAATAAGCACGACAGGCTGGTATAATCATATTGCTATCGATAATTGTTTCTTTTCAAACATTATCTAATGCTGCGAAATTCAGGATATATTTTATTAAGTCCAACAAGTATGTGTACGATTCATTTCGACGTCATCTAATTGATTATATGCTTTATACGTAATCGTTTGAATTACACGATCTAGTATCAGGTTCAAATATTATACAGTTAGAAACGTAATATTATATACGTAATAATATACTCGGGTTCAGAGCTAGCACGTAGTAGAAGCGTAAATTGAAGTGATTTTTTAAACTATTTATATTAGATTATCACCGACTACCAATATTATAAATGCGAAAAAGTGTAAGGAAGTGTTCACAATTCACATCCAAATAGATGAATCAATCTTTAATAAATATAAATTAGTCATTAATATGGGCATAGGCTTTTTCCTCTCAGAAAATAAAATATAAAAACTAGACTTTGGAAGTTTACGTGAGCGACGTCGCGGACGGAAATATATAAATATAAACACATGTCAGTATTATTAATTATTCTTTGTATTTAGTTAATAAAAAAACCATATAATACTGCAGTGTATACACGCTAATCTTAGAAACGATTGTATATTTTCTTAGTTTTCACCAATACAGACTGATTTACGAGGCAATTAAAAACATTTTATGTAAATTGGCCATACCTTATGAAGATACATTTTGTTGATTATATCTGCCCATTGAGACGTAGTATGGCGTGTGAATTGTGATGCAAAAACGAAATTAAAAAAAATAGAATGCATGTTACCTCATTATTTCTAAAATAGACTATCTATATTTCTACAATCTAAAAAGAATATAAAAAAATAACGTAACCTGTCTATAATAAAAATACCATACACAAGTGTCCACGCAAATACAGGGTGTGTTGCTAGTACCATTAATACGATCGACGTCCATCGAAATCGCAATACAAAGCCATATTTTCACGGCATTACTGTCGTACCATTGACCGCTTCGACTTAAATGGCAAAACATTGATTAAAGAAAATTTCTAAAGCCTTGGTGAACAACCATGAACCAAGTTTTGTAAGATCACAAGTTAAACTCATCCATATTAATATTTTTAAAGCGAAAGTCACTTTGTATCATGTGTTTGATGGAATGTTACATTTTTAATGGTATGCATAATTATTGTTTATGGATAAACCTTCTATATGAAACATGAATTGTAAAACGTAGGTATCCTAGAATATTCGTGAGATTAAATACATAACACAAGTGTTAGGTACAATCAAGGTTGCAATGTTGCATTATATCCGCTTAAGAAAGATTGGATAAATACTTCTGGAGTTAGTACTTGATCTCTATTACATACGTATTGCCATATACAAAGGAGGTCTCACTACAATGGATACTTCAATGATCGTTATATAAAAGCAAAGTGAAGCGACAACTGCCTTATGTATATGCTTATAAGGAGTCAGGATATAACATTCTCATAAAATACATCTTAGTAAGAATCATAATTAAACACGTGTATCATTATCAATCAACCTAGTAATTATATAGTCTTTAACACATAAAACTTGGAATAATTTGCAACCATTGACAAATAAGTTTTCCCAAATGAATCGCTGCAAAGATTAGCCTTGCGTTGCCTACAAACTCTGCGTATAATTAATTTCGATTAATTATACGATATATATACATATATCAAGCCAGTATTCGTACTGGCTTGATGCCTAATGATGTATAGCTTCGATTGAAATATAAATATCGGTGAATTTAAGGCGCCTATATAGAGGGCGATCGTTACCCTTGGCACTAATACAGATCTAATAAAAGTCAGACAAACACTCGACGGGTAAATACGCCGACTATTGTTTAATGTGGGAGGCAGTGTAAGACAATTACTGACGAAAAAACATTTACCCATATCAGAATTCAGTCGCATCTTTTGTTTATTACATAAGCGAGATATAATTGCGACTTGGGCAATTCTTGTAACACAAGAGTGTAATCTTTAACTTGGCAAGTCATCGGCTTACTTGTATCGTGATTATAATTTTATGCTTCAGTGTGAATATGTCCAAATTTATTGTAATAAAAATGTCTTGTTATTATATTTATTTTCTTCGTATATTGCTAGGTTAACATTACGAAATAAAAAATACATTTTTTAAGTATTTTCCTTATGATTAGGACGTATTTGTTAACGATTTATGTATTTCACTAAGTACGAAGGTTGTGACGATACTACAACTATATTGACATATATTTTTATTCATACAAATATAATATACATACCTAGTATTAATATTGGGTACATTGGACGTACCTACGAAATAAGTTCTAGTACATAAACCCAAAAAACCGATATAGAAAATTAATAATATAGACTTGAAAATAGAGCATAACATAGTACACATGTATTAGAATGTTGCGATGAAAGAGTTAATAGTTATTCATTACAACCGTATAAGTAGATCCAGAGTTTGTTCCGCACAGTATGCCTGTCGTACAAGAGGGAAGTCTACCTAATTATAAAGATATAAAAACGCTTTATAGAACCGAAGCGAAGCGACTCGTGCGAATCGCATATAATGTCTAATCAATTCAACTAGGAATAGGAACGTCTTTGTCCTTTATACATCAGTCAGTATCGACATTCGAAATCGAAAATTTAACAATAATT
>CAJQZM010033933.1:32949-45058 GCA_907164665.1 Colias nastes
CGCAGGCCGCAGAGGGAAAGGGGGTGGCGGGGTGAAGGATGGCGAGCATCGACGCGAGTTTGCCGGAATTTATCAATGGAGCTGTGCCGCGGACCTACTCGAAATCGTACGCTAGAAAATTACAACACAATTACCTAGTGTGGGTCATTGATTAAATTATAGGTTTAACAATTTTTACATATTTACTAGCGGCCTGCCCCGGCTTCGCCCGTGGTACATATGAAAAATAGATGTTGGCCGATTCTCAGACTTACCCGATATGCACAGAAAATTTCATGAGAATCGGTCCACCCGTTTCGGAGGAGTATGCAGACTAACATTGTGACACGAGAATTTTATATATAAGAAGATGTGGACAATTTTGGGACATTTCTGTTTGTTAGTGTTTTTAATTATTTCTTACACAAATATGATTGGTTAAAGATACTTAACACCCTGTAAAAATTTTTGTACTGATTAAAAAATAGTGGTGTATAGGTCAATTTTTTTTAAGTGAGGTAATCTTGCATAGATACTCATGGCCTCCAGGGAAGGGGGTTATTGTTATATGTCGGATTCCGTTATATAGGTCATCTAGCGCAATCATCTTTCCACACTGGAAATAATATTGCTAAAAGACATAATTGTACCCCTCCTTGTTTTTATAATCTCGATCATTAATAATAGATAGGGAGGCGAATAGGGGAATTTTCGGTAATACTCGAGCGTGGCAGTTTAAGATATGAGAGATACCTTAGACCTAATAGAACAACCTTGTAAACTATTTAGCTCTATATGTAGTGACGCGCGCCTAGGGTAGACGATCAGATTAGTAAAAAAAAATCGATAGTCTGAAATACTCGAGCGCGTCAGATTAAGATATTGGGGGTTGATTTTAGTGTTATAAGACTAAATTTAACTAATCTGACGATAATTCCTTGACACCGCCGAGTTATAAGGTCGCGAACTTGTAAAAAAAAAACGTTAATCCGGCATTCTCGAGCGCGATTTTTTTATTTTTTATTTTGAAGAATATAATCTAAAACTTACTAAAAATACAAAATCTGCCGGTTTCCGCATGACCGGAAGTCTGGAGGAGCCATTTCGTCTTCCGAAAAACGCGTTGCAGTATATAAGTCGCGAACGATACATTTTACAAAAAAAAAGTATAAATACTTACACAAAAAAGGTAATTTTATTTTACACAAAAAAGGTATCTTTACATTTTTGTCTAAAGTTAAAACTTTTTGACTTGAAGCATCATAAAAACTTAAACTCCCGGTTTTTTGAGTATATCTCGAAAACTGAGGGTGTTAAAAAAAATTGATATGAAACAACGATGATTAAAAAAAAGAAACCCAAAAACCTTTTTCGGTCAGATTAAGAGAACCCACCAACATTTTTGTCAGATTAAGAAAATATGCTTTCAGGATACCGAGATAAACCTCCCCTATGAAAATCTGACGCGCTCGAGTATTTCAAAAAGACTTATTTTTTTTGCATTTTCAAAAATTCATCGTAACTTATCGTCACGCCGAAATGTCAGTTTTTTTAAGGGGAGCTTCCTTGGGGCCTACTTAACACCCCTTCCGAAAATCTGACGCGCTCGAGTAATTTTTTTTTTTGTGCATTTTAACTAATTTACATGCCTAGCCCCACCACGCAAACCGGCAGATTAGTATACCGTTGTTATCAGAGGCACTTGGGGCATACGTAGTATGAATATCTGACGCGCTCGAGAATGCCCAAGTAACTGTTTTTTTTTACATTTTTGAAAAACCGTACACGCCAAACCCACCGCTAAAATGGATTTTACCATACAAGCTTTTCTTTTCGAAATTATTTTATCTTTCGATTTTGATAAGTCTCGACGGCGCCGTCGAATTACGCCATTTAGCAACCTCGCCTCCCCAACTATAAGCCAAGTCAAAATACTTATTTGATTTAAAAACATAACATTTTTTACAAACAATTACAACAATAATTACATCTGATCCATTTATTGTCATAGATAGTAGTACTCAATCTTGTTTCATGAAAATACTTATTTTTGTTTATTATTTAACTTAATTTTGAATTACGAAAACATTAATTATATTTTATTTATCACAAAACATTGCAGCTAATATTTATGCCTGCTTTTACTTTTCCACAATCATAATGACGCAAAAAATTACTGTATAAAGTAAATACAACTTATTTACAAATTTCAATATTTTTAGAATTTTCCATTTAGGGAATCTGTTGTTATCTATACTAATATTATAAAGCTGAAGAGTTTGTTTGTTTGTTTGAACGCGCTAATCTCGGGAACTACTGGTCTGATTTGAAAAATTCTTTTGGTGTTAGATAGCTCATTTATCAAGGAAAGCTATAGGCTATATATCATCACGCTATGACCAACAGGAGTGGAGCCACGGGGGTGAAACCGCGCGGAGCAGCTAGTATAACATAAAGATAGAATAAACAATGTAATAGTTTCTACAACACCTTCATTCAAGTGAATAGTAAAAAAAATTATAATGAGTGCATTGATTCAGAGAAGCTTAAGTGTATTATACAATAAGGAAATACTGGATTAAATCTCTCTAAGCAAAAAGATGTACACACTTCTATGTGTAGTGTTTTTTATTTCTGTACTAGGTATAATGTGGTAAAGTTTATTTCCAGTTCTGATCTGTTATGTATTATGAAAATAAATATTAGAGTTTAATGATAAAGATACTGGTACATTTTGAGAATGCATGTTAAAAAGGATTTGTTGCTACATAGGTATTAACTAGTGAGTCTGTTTGTTTGTATGAAATGATTTACCTGCGGAACTATTAGAAGTAATTAATTTGGCATGAAAATTCAAATTTTGATATTAATTTCACAATAAAATATCACAGTAAGTTTTCCTTCCTTTCCCATAATGCTTGTCTCAATGTTATGTTATTGATTGTGAAAAAAGTATAGTCCAGACAAAGGCTATAACAAAAATGTAATCAGGAATGGAGTTATTTTTCTTTTTTTAAATCAGAAAAACAACTTTTATTTATCACTCAAAGTATTAAAGCACAAAAACGTTAAATCTGAATTTGGCAACAAGTTCAACAACATGTTCCATTGTTTACAAGTTTACATATTTATTATGGGCAAGTGCAACAAAAGCACCAACATTAAAACTTCGCAATCAACACTAGGTATAAATTAACATTGAATATCGGTAATTGTTTCCAATTAAAAGATAATGTCGATGTTTATATTTTAACAATACTAATTTATACTAATATGCAAACTTTAATGTCGTATTATTAACTTTTATCGAGTTATTTATGTACGTAAACTTTCGCAAATTTTTACTTTGTATAAATATTACGTAGGTAGGTAGATGTCTAAAAACTTACAAGTGGGTGAATGGACTGATATTAATAGAATAGTGAATTCCCTTTCATCTGTTTATCACCTCTTAACGAATAATTTATATCTTCGTTAATGAATCATCGTTGTAATATAAAACCAAACAATAAGAACAATAAATAGAAATATCAACATGGAAATATAATTATTATCCAAACGTACCTAAGTAGGTGGGTATAAAGAAATAGTTAAATATAGGTTCATGTTACACCATCTTAATTAAGTATGAACACGACACAACAATTACACACAAGGTACATTTATAAACTAAACACTATTTAGAAAATTGTTCAATACTCACTAGCAATTTACAAATAAATCTTCTATCTAACTATCTATCTATCTTCCACCCAACTTTCATCGCGACCATCTCTTCACTTTTGTCGCACTCGCAGGCCGCAGCACAGACAACAGACCAGTGTTGCCGCAAATTATGACTAATGCTCCCCAATCGAAAATTTAAAACGGCACGATAATATATTGCCATTTTATAAATATGATACATATTATGTGGATATTTAAGATATTATGTTACAAAATTATTGAAAATTACGAAAATTATGCTAATAAAATTCTTCGGATTAACTATAAGCGTTGAAAAGTAACAATAAAAAACTATTAAACAAAACCCTTTGTATTTTTTTATAGGTGGAAAATGTGGATAATTTTACAAAAATGTAATTTATTGCTATTTTAAAAAAAAAGAACAGAGAAGCACATTTGGAGGTACTCATGATTTCTAGAAATGTATCACGGTGAAGAAAGATAGAAGAAAGAAATAATAATTTATTTTGCCAAAGGCCAAAAAAACAAACAAAAA
Organism: Colias nastes; assembly: GCA_907164665.1. NCBI lineage: Eukaryota > Metazoa > Arthropoda > Insecta > Lepidoptera > Pieridae > Colias > Colias nastes. The sequence continues at coordinate 37,151 of CAJQZM010033933.1, forward strand.
AAACGAAAAGAGATAATAATTATACCTAAGAATTGAGGGGTACAGAATCAAAGGCAGCTATATCCACCTAGGCATTTTTTTCATAAAGCAGAAAAAACGTCTTATTTTATTTTTACTGTAGAAATACGTGTAAAAAAAGCCTTAAAAAAAGTATTAGGAATGTTGGTACCACTGAACAACACACACCCATAAACCAATCCAAATTAAAACTTTTACGCGATAATTTTAAAATCACTTAGCTGTATTTGATACCAACAAAAGGATTTAGCTGTCTTTGAATCTGATTGTAATGGATATAGCTGTTTTTGATACCAATTCTTTGGTGATGACGTCACAGGAATAGTGATGTGCAGTTAAACTTTATCTAAGGATTTTCTATCCAAAATGAAATGAAAATATGCATTCGTTATTATCACGTCGATTGCTTAAAAATTGATACCGAATTATAATCCTACTAATATTATAAAGGCAAAAGTTTGTGGATGGATGGATGTTTGTTACTCTTTCACGCGAAAACTACTGAACAGATTACGATGAAATTTGGTATGTAGGTAGCTGAAGACCCAGAATAATACATAGGGGGTAAGGTAGGTGTAGGGCAGGTATAGGGCAGGTATAGGGTAGGTGTAGCGTAGGTGTTGGATTGATTACTGGACAAGACGACGTCTGCCGGGTCAGCTAGTTGAGTAAATAAAAGAACATTTTTATAAAATCATTTTTATTATGAATTAAATTTTATATACTTAAATTCTCTCCTTCTTCTTGAACTTCACATAGATCTTCTACAGTATCGTTCTCTTCAACTCCCCTTTCTTCTAATAGCCGCAGCTCATCTTCGTCTAAATGATTCAATACGGCGTGAAAATATCTTAAATGTGCCAGGTTTTTCCAAGAGTCACCGTAGTGTTTTTGAAGCAAGTTTCTGACATCTCGCAACTTTAATGGATTCACTTGTATGCCGCTAGGAATTATTGTTGGTCGTATATCCTCAGCTTTTTTGCCTGGTTTACACAAACTTTTGGGGTTTCCCGTGTCAGAATTGTAATATAATTCACCACGTACCAACACACTTCCTTGTTTTTTGGATCTTCGAAGAATAAATCTTTTGCACTGAGAAATCTTGAAGTGAATTTGAGCCGGTGTTTTAACAATACTATTTATTGAACTTTTCCAGTCAAGCACGGGTATATCACGTAGTTGCGTGACTGTAGAGTGTTCACTGATTACAGCGATGTACTCTTCTGGCGATGTGATTACCTCAAGTTTTCGGATTTGTTTTTCAATATTCCCGAAAACTCTATCAGGAGGCATGAAAGAATGGCCTGTGATGGGAAACACTAGTTCCATTTTTTTTACATGACGGTTTTCTAAAAGCCATCGCATGCACATGGAAATCATTATATAATTTTTATTTTGGCCAGCACATCCATCTGCCACTAAACGGACGTGGGTTACATCAGTTAGGTCAGTTTTGTTGAGCCTATCATATACAGCAGAAGCAATTTGGTTTGAACCTTTAGCATATTCATTTTCTGTCCAGATGTATGCATATGTAGTGTTTTTATTTAAAGGATCTTTCGATGATCCTTGGACTATTGTAAAATTATACAAATACAGCTGCCTGCTGTAATAACAGCTCTGGTCGGGCACTTTCGGAAGTACTAAATTCTTTTGGCAATCGAATGAGAATGTAATCATTTGCCCTTCTTTTTCCCTTAGTAGTTTAAAAAATGCTTGTGCTCTTAATTTGTGTATCCTTTTCTCTATCATCAGTAGGTTTTTCTTTGATGTATCATTTTCGTTTTTCAATTTTTCTTGAAGTTCAAGGCATTTCGAGCACACATCCGTCCTTGGACTCCCAAAACCAAGATTAAAATCCTGATTAAAGATAGATCTAAAGTAAGATGATTTGACTGGGCTGTTTGGATGTGCTTGTTTAAAAAGTTTATATATTTTTTTAATATTGAGCTCACTAGGTAGGTATTTACGTTGCTGCGATGATCCTCTGCAATAATGTGCTTCAACGCAATTCAAAGACTTTAAAAAACTATGAACTGATTGTCTTTGTGCTGCAAACTTTTGTGTCTTACGGTCACCGCCTCTTTTCTCTGTAGGAACCCGACCAGATTCAAAGAAGTTTTGCATGACGAACTGAACACGATACTTCGTTATCCCAAGTGTATTTAGAAATACTTTCTGGCAAACTGGAATGGCTTTCTTAAGTGATTTTGCGTAAATTGCATATTTTATCGAAAAAGCTCTGCTTTTTCTTACGTTTTTTACAGGCCGTTTTCTGGCTGTTTTTTTTACCGAACAGCACTTCAATATTAACGCATCTTGATGTTGTTTGTTGGGTTTTGAGTAAAACGATCTGTGAAAATGCACTAGATCTAGTATTTTCAATTGTTTACACGCAAATGATTTTGTGTTATGATTGCAGGTTATGTTTTCAGGCAAAGATGGCGACGAGTACCTGTGAAACAAAACAAACGTAACCATTACTGTTTTAGCCTATTCAATTTTCATTAAGATGAAATACTTGCAAAACAAATAGCGACGCCTATATCTCTTACGGTGTGGGCAGAGCGTCACCGATCTCATAGATAGTTTATACGACGTCTGACAAAGTTTTGAAGGTAGGAAGGTGGAAGTTTATTGCTTAAAGTATATTCGTTCAGAACGTGTCGCGGCGACGGCTTCCTTTGACAAGCGCCGGCACGCGCCTAGGCAGCAGGTACAAAGAGCGATCGCTTCAGGCTGAACGTACTTTAATTATAGGTTGTCAGCTTATCGCCTAAATTCCAATACACTATAATCCCCGGGACCCTTAATGGAATGGACCCATCTATTGATAGAAATCGAACTGAACAACATTAAACTTATAGGTAATGTTAAACCTAGAATATATACCTCTTCCATCTATTCTTTAAAAAATTGTATCTTTTGTTAAAAATTCTATCGAACTCCATCGGATTAAGTACATCACTAGACTAGGCTTACCTGTCAATTTTCGCTTTGTTCGCCTTCCATTTCTCCGGCTGTCTTTTGCGCTTTCTTCCTTTCCCTGGCAATGCTTCTATTACAGGCACTTCCATTACACGTTTAACTAGTCGTATAACACGTTTTTAGTAAGAAAACTATGCAAAATCCTATTTAATTTCGATAAAAATCACACCCACGCAAACACGGTTCAGTATGAAATCCGCCATCTTGTCATTACGAAAATGGATGCCTGTGATTGGCCGAGCTCAATTCTAGCTGTGTTCGTTTCCAAACCCTGTGGATTTAGCTGACTTTGATTCTAAACCGATTCTTTAAACGGGAATTTGGCTGGGATTTAGCTGTTTTAGGTACCAAACAATTTTGTGAACTTATGTGGAATAGTATGAAGAATAAGATGGCATTCACAGTTTAAAAAATGACTTGTTGTGGATATAGCTGCCTTTGATTCTATACCCCTCAATTATACTTACAGAAAAAAATGTTGTGTGGTTTTATGAAACCACGGTAAAAGTGAAACTTACGATAATTATCGTATTTGTACGATAATTATCGTACGTCACGCGACATGCGCTACACAGACCAAAAAGTTTGAGACGATGTAATAAAAGTTTCACTTTAAAACAAAAAACAAAAGTATGGCAGCCTTTTGGCATAAAAGGGGACCAACTCAGTATTTTGCTATGCCTTCAACAGCACAGCACTGATTTTGAAAGGCCCCCATTGTTTGGTGCACAGCATATTATATCCAAAATACAACACACAATATATTATTATTGTGAGTTCTTGTGATTTTAGCTAGCCGTGAACACAAAGACGTTAAATATTACAAAGATTGCGTACCATGGAGCAAAAACCGGTCCGAATGAGAGCGTTTTTCGTGCCAACTTGTCTCTGTCTATCTAGGTGACCATGGCTTAACAAACTAAGGGACAAATCGCTTGAAAAGCGCGCGAGTAAATGTCCAGTACATTTTATATTGATGATACGCTACCTAATTTAATGTATAAACTTAAACATAGTGTACACATATTATATTGTACCGTAAAAGTGTAAACACCGTAAGTTATAATTTTCATTCAGATAGATGAAGCCTTACCTCTTACGTGCTATAGGATTTTGCTTTTATGACTTAAATTTAAATATTTTTTACCGATACATGTGCAACTTAAGTGTAAAGTCAAACATAAAAATAACTACGTTAAAAAAACCAACTTCAAAAACGGAAGAGTAAAAAATAAATATAAGATTTGATATTATTAATTACTACATATTATTTAGATGTGATAGATTTCAATTAAGTCATCGAGATCAGACAAAAATGCTCATAAAATAAAAACTAGTTGGCCTATCCAAATCAAATTTTTATGGGACCAATTCGAAACTATTCCGCATCAATCAAAATAAGAATCACGTAAATCGGTTTAGAAACCTCGGCGAAATCGGTGTACATACATAAAAAAAATAAACCGGCCGAATTGAGAACCTCCTCCTTTCTTTTTGAAGTCGGTTAAAAATTCATGGTGACCAGGATTTTTTATCTATGTCCCTACCAGTTGACATGATCACAGAGCAAATAGAGGTAGACAACGGGTAGACATGATTGCTTGCAACAAATTTTGTATGTACTTTTGTTTTTGACAAATTGACAGTCTAAACTTTAACTAAACAAAACTAAAATTTAAGAAAAGATATCTGAAATTCTGAAAAACAGGAAACAACAATAAGAAAATTACACTGGACATTGGCGGAGACGTTATTGGGTGAAGCGTTGAGCTATTAATAAATATGAGGAAGAAGAATATAACAAAAAACAACATGTTTATTGCTTTCTGCAACAACTATAATATTATAATATTGAACGAATTTGTAGCCGGAATGATTCAATTCCTAAAAATCAAATATATTTTGATAATATGAAGGAAAATATACATAATTTATAAACAAAACAATAACTGAATGGCGAAAACGGTCATAACCAGCAGGCCAAACTCGAGGTAATTTAGCTGCATTTATGTTTGACTAGCAGGCTAGCAGCGCCTTGCGGTTTCACCCGCGCGTGAATGAGTTTTTCCTTTTTAATCCTCCCGTTCCTGTGATTAGCCGGTTCAAACAGACAGACAGTCAGGCAAAAATTATAACAAATGACTACTTTGGTATACGTACAGTGTATACATATGCATTTAGTAAAAATCGGTTAGTACAACATCAAAATAGACTCCAAATTTATTATTGGTATAGATTGTTTTTTGTAACGGGTCTTCTATACAATCTATTTCGAATTCGCTTTTTACAACTTTGGAATTTCTCACAATTGAGTTGCTATGATTAAACTCGAGTTACCACCTGTCATATTTATTTTGAAAATGGGAGAAATTTTCAAAAGTTGAGTTCGATTGAGATTTTCTAGTAAGGATTCGACGGCCCCCTGAGCTTGAGGGCCTCGGGGCACTGCCCCGCCTAGCCCCTTAGTAGCTATGCCACTGCATAGAAGTTAATTCTCATTTAGATCATAAACTATTTGTGTGTCTATGATTCACTCATCCAATTTTTTTAATTAATATCTTCAGATATCATCAATGGTGGACATCCCAACAGCACAATTCAAAAATTCCATTCAGAGCTCCACCTGCTGCATCTTTAAAGGAAATTCTCATGGGAATGCAAAGTTGGACACCGGTAAAAGCCCATGTCACTCACTAGCCTTCATACTATCTGGACACAAAAATCATATCATAGCATCACTCTTGTTAAGGGGCCGTATCGATTTTAAGAGTGATTTTGACTTGTTTCTTTAATTCTTTAGGAGCTCGTTTAAAAAAACTAACTACTATGTTTTATGAAAGTAATGGTATAATTTAAAATTCTCTAGAATATTCGATTATATAGATCTGCCGTAACAACGTTTGCGCTCCCGTATATAATCGAAAATTCTAGAGAACTTTAAATTATTCCATTTCTTTCATAAAACATATAATATGTATTTTTTTTATTGCAAATTTTTAAGCATTAACCTATCATTTAGTGTGTATTTTTATTTTTTTTTAACTCTGTTGTAAGAACTAGAAATTCGACGCCATATACGCATAAAATTTCATCAAAGTAAGGCTATTTTAACTTAGATTTTCTTTGAATTTTTCAATAAAAGTACTTAAATTGCCTCGAACATATTTTAGGATGTCTCAGTGTCTTTACTGTTGTATATTTTATAAGAAAACTTCTTCTATTAAGGTGATTGCTACGATCTGTTCCCAGCCAATGTCCCGCTAGATGGCGCTGAATTCTACATTTCTAGTTTATTTGAGTTTTTGCGTAATTGGAAAAGATTAAGGTCGTAGGAATAGTCATGGCGGTTACTAAATATTATATTTTATTGAAATATGTCATATCATTGCCTTAAAATCCACCCAATTCGGTAAAAAAATGCATTATAACATCTGTCATTGCATACAGGGTCGTTTACACACACAGACGTATACAAAAATGATAAAGATTTAAGTCTAGATGGCGTGAATGTAAAACAAGTAGGATTGTTATAAAAATAAAAGTTATATTTGTTGGCGTAAACTATTTTGTTGTAATTTTGGGAAATAAATAATGTCAAAATTGATTACAATAAAACGCAGTTTTATTTTATTACATTACACTATTGTTTTTTTTATCAAAACATGTATTTGAAGTAGCATATACCTATGATATAATATTATGCTAAGAATAATTATTCATACAACAACAAATCTAAAACACTATTTACTATGGAAAAAAACCAGGAAGGTGAAAAAGATATTTACGATTTCGACGCACTCGACTTTTAGTAAAATATAGTAGGTAAAAATTAAACAATGGTAATGTAAATTCTAAACAAACTACTACCAAAATACAATTAGAACAAAAATCATTTGACTTGTTTATTTCACCCAGAGGCCAGAGGCGGCTCGTGACAAAATTGTATAGGTGTTCACTTGAAATAAAACAACGAAAATACAATAGCGTTCGGGATGATTTATTACAAAAAAATGAGCACCACATTTTATAAATGTCTATAACACTAAAAATTACAAAGTACAGGCTATTTCAAAACGAATTCAATGACTAGGTATCAATAATTAGTAAATCACCGAATTTGCATTCGCGAGCGTAGGTATCCATAGTGTTTGTCACTGACGGTCACTGACCTCTATAACTTATAGTTATAGAGGTCAGTGGTGTTTGTTGTGTAAACATGTATGTATTTGAGTAGTTAGTAGCATATTATATTCTGAATTTCTGATCCATGCCTATTCACTCAAAACTAATAACACTAATGATTTGTAACAGTAAATTATTTCAATAGGTAGGTATTTGAACATTTCCCAACAAGACGTAAGAATAATTATTCGTAGGTATACAAGATACAATAACAAATCTAATACACTATTTATTATTTTATTATTTACTAGCGGTCCGCCCCGGCTTCGCCCGTGGTACATGTTTACGTTTTCTCTCCATAAGAAGTAATAGCTAGAGAGCTAGCGCAAAGCTACCTGTATGTATTTGACCAGACCTGGATTTTTGTGTGTTGATTCCCCTATACCTACTATACATGAGATGAGGAGTCACTAAGCCCAGAGTGGTGGACGGGGCGCGCGCTTAGGTAAGACAGGTGGAAATTTTTGGCGAACTTTGAAACCATTTGACCACGTCTGCCATTTTGATATTTGAAAATAGATTATTATTACTATCGGAAAATAACAATGGCAGACCATTATCACGCGGATAACATTCTGGCAGACACTTATGAAAGTGCTGAAAAAAATACAATTTTGAAAGTATTTGACCAGATCTGCCATTCATATATTTTATTTATTAGGGTCTTAAAAACTTATTTTCGAAACGGCAGACATTTTCATTGCGTACAGACTTCAGCAG
>CAJQZM010033934.1:7216-32975 GCA_907164665.1 Colias nastes
TATTGGTTAATAGCTACCCCAAAAACCATGAAAATGACACCCATGACGAAAAGATGTAAAATTTTCGTCGGCGCCATCTTGGATTTTAGTTTTGACCTCATATGGGTAATAGCTTCCCCAAAAACCACCCACATTTGCAAATGTGTTTGCTCCTTAGGAAAAGTTCAGATTTCCTAGGTAATGTGACGAAACTAATTTATTTAATTCGGACCGTATCTCGGAATAACATACATATAACATACATACATATTTTCTAAGAATTGTATACAATGCCGGATTTAATACATTGCCATAATTATTATGTATGATAATTCTTAAAAAAGTATTTTAAACATTTCTTAAAAAGCTTAGATATTGCATACAATTCCTAGAGGTTTTGTAAAACACACACTTTTTTTAAAGTTAGTTACTAACTAGTAACTAACATACTTATCAGAATAATTGTACCTACTAATAAAAGTACAAAAATGAATTTTTAAAATTCGTAATAAATTAAAAATAATATCAAGTATGAAGATGGTCTATAAAATGGAATGCGCTATGTTTACGTGAGCGTGATGTTCCCGCGAACCACGTGGCGACGTTAGATACCTAAATTTGAGTGACGCAGATTTGTGACAGCGCGAGCGTCCTTAATGTTAACTTTGGATTAGTTTTGGATTTGTGAAGTTTATTGGAACTCGAAAAATTCTGCTAGTTCCAAATTTTGTTCCAGAATTTAAGGATATAAGAAAATTATTAAGTGTAGAAAAGATTTATTTCCAATTTGGAATTTAACATAGCCATAACAGAGGAAAACATAACTTTAAAATAAACCTTAACGAATTATATTTTGAGATATCAAACCAAACACAAGCAATAAAATATATAATTGGAAGCGGAAATATGAATTTTATTTCTATTTTTAAGCCACAATAAACATAAGCTACATACAATAGGCAAGGAAATTGTTCATCAATCTTACTTAATGCTATAAAATAAAACTACGTCTAACCCAATAATAAGCCCTTGGACCCAAAACATTGAATAACCGAGCATTTTATGGACGGTTAAATTTAATCACATCTAATAAATAGAATACTGTTAATTCAGCCTTTCTTTGATTTTATCGGTGCCGATATTAAATAAAATGTATCATAAAATTTTATTGGCCGGACGATTTGAAGAGCACGTACAAACGCTGGGACTCCTGAGGTCTATACAGATGATTTTGAGCCTAAGCGATATACGCGATAAACGTATTAACAGTTCTTGTAATAATGACTGTTTTTGCATAACCTATATGTTATGATAGTAAGCTGCTGATAATGCAATTTGTACGTGCTTCATAGGATTACACAAACGATTAGCTGACCGAATTTTGACAAAGGTGGCCAAAACTGTAACTGCAATTTTATGAGCAACTAATGATCGTGATCTCTAAATTAAAATTAATGTTGTATGCATTAAGGTTGAAAATCACACATCAAAATTTGGGAGTTTAAATAGTCAAAGGGCTTTATGAAATTATTATGATGCTAAAAACATCCTCTGTTATGGTTTGGAACGGACGCCATGTCGAGCTGCAGTCGTATAATTTTAATATCCTTATTAGTTCAGCTTTCAAAACACGTAAACACGCTTTAAGTTGTTTATTGCAGTAATAAAACAGATTTTTACCAGCAGTTAGCAAACATTTTACGGACGCGAATGACATTAATGTTCAATTACTTTTATCGATTTCTATTATTATAAAACATTCTCGCTACTTATAACATATTTTGCAAGCATTTTATTTTTTATGACACCTACATATTTTATCCGCTTAACAGGAAAGCTGTTAAATGCTTTTATTTATATTACTTCCAGGCTTGGCTTTTTAAAATTAATTCACACAAAAAGGGCTAAGGTAAAATATTTGGTGCCAGTTAGCCGTGTTTGTAAAAATAGATTCGTACCTACAAAAACTAGCATAAAAATAATTCTCTTTTATTAAGAACCATAATTATTCAGTCTTCCGATATCTTAAGCAAATTTCTGTTTTTACAAGAATATAACAAAACTTCTACTGACATTGCTGAATCCAATTTAGAACCAATCAAGATAGAACAAAAAGTAAACAGAATCATATCTCGGGCTGAAAGATTGGAGTGATTTTAATTGGAAAGTTTATTCGGAGCAAAAGAAATCCAATAATACCAAAGAAGCAGTCTTGTTCTGGAAGTTTCTTTGGGATCAGCTGTTTAATCCCTTCATTTCTCGGACAATTAAACTTGTGATTTAATACAAATCGAAAGAAATAAGCTGATGGTTCTTGTACGGGATAAGATTGTCTGATTCATATTTGCTATTTTTGTACTGTTGGCTTTGGATAAAAGATCTTGAGGTTTTATGTGATATGATTCAGAAACAAATTAAATAATAGGACTCATTTCTGGTTCATTTCTGATATATTGGCGATATTATTTCCAATATTCGGTAAAGCAATAAAGGGATAAGTAGGTATATTCGTGCGTGATTTTATATGTATATGGAATTATTTATGTTCTTAGGTATAATATTATCTCTATACACAAATTTGTGAATTTGAACAAAATGATGTACCTACCGTATTGATTCTTTTAAGATTCTAATGTCCTATTATTCTCTATAATAAGCACAGTTCTTAAAAAAACCTAAAACATGTACTAATAAAAAAACTCTAACTCCCTGAGGGATCAATAATAGACCAAAGCGAACAAAACGAAAACTTTAATTAAATTTTAAATAACTTCAATGACAACGTTCAACGTATCCACTCGTGGTAAAAAAGAAAATCATTTGAAAAAAACAAATTCCCACTTTAATATTGATAGACTATTACTATAAGCTCACAAGATAGTCCCTTTGTAACGAAACACCGCCCCGTCAACCGCTAATTGATGTTGTCAGTCAAATAAAATGGAATTTTACGCGTGTGTTGCCGTCCTTACATTACTCGGTTACTCACTATGGAATAAGGCAAATATGCTTCTTCGTTGCATACCTACTTTATTATTTATAGATTGACTATTCTTTTGATGAACACTATTATAATGGGGCGAGACTTTTAGACGTGTTATTAACTGGTAAGGTATTTCGGTTTTACACAAAGTTCATTAAATATTTCAGTTATACTGTGGAATTTATTATATTTATTTCATTTGAGAAATATACATAAATTGATTGATGAATTTAAAAATCTTTAACTTAAAGCCTAAGCTTTAACTAATACTAAATAAATATACCTAATATTATGTAGCTTCTTCTACTTTTTTAACTAAAATAGCTTTTTATATTCAGAAAGAGCCAATAGCTGCGTAGTGAGTAAAGGAAAAAAATAATGCGTGCGTAGTTACATTTAATCAGCCCCTGGGAGCACTATTCGATTACTTTCAATTTTTTGTTCCAGTCCCTCGTGTATAGAGAATATAAATATTTCAAGTGGCAGTAACAATAAATAACTTTTATTCATTCGATAATATCTGATAGTTTTGCAATGAAGATAAAGAATACAAATTTGTTTATTGGGAACGGAATAATATATTTTGCAACATGTTATATTATAATATCTCCATGATGCCATATCTGTATTACTTACCTACCTATACCATCGTGTTTTTAAATAAATGGTCTATATCAAGAATCGTGATGCTAAATTCCATCGCTATCCATTCATAGATATTCTGACGAACGCACAATATTACTATGTTCTTAAAAAAAATTGCGTGAAAGCAAAGCAAGCAAGACTTGAAACAGACGTCAAGCATCAATGGAAGTATGTAAAACTCTTGTAAAATTTTCTTTTGCGTTGTAGTTAGGTATTATTAATTATACTGTTAAACACATTTTAACATAATAATAAATTTAAATAAAATAGGAAGCTCATAATAATAGGTTGGACGTTCTACGACAAACATCTTGGCTCATTTTCAAGATATTGTTTAGCAAGCTTGATATTTCAGTCGCGTATAAAATCTAAACAAGACTATTATGTGGTCGCGGACATCCAGTGAGCAGTCGTATAATGGATTGCCAGTAATAAAATCTCACTGATTTAACACTAACAGCTGAAATCACGTAAACAATGAAGTATGCTAAGCAGTTTATGCAATATTTATTTGGGTCAGTTCACAAATAGCACGATTTGCTGAGTATATCGAGCCAATTATGAAGAGTCATCAATTCCAGTTAATATTGCTTACTGAAATTGCGTAACTATCGCATTGTTTGTATTACATTGTTCCGTAAAAGGAACTTTATTGTTATTGGGCGAGGCGTAGTCTGGTATTGTTTCAGTTTATTATACAATTCCGGCAATGGATGCGGAATTCAAGCATAAAATTATTAACTTATAATATAAAAAATCAAGATTTTCCTTAAATAGTCATTGCTTCTCCGATTGAATATACATATCTAAAATTTATTTATTTATTGAGAGCATATTTTAGGTAATACCTGGATGAAAGCAGTTATAAAGAACATAATTTAACATCACAAAAGCCAAATTAAAAATATGAATCATTCCTCGTCTAAAAGGCGTTTTAATTGTGTAAAAATAAATCAAAAGTTAGGATCGCGTGCTCGTCATCACGCAATGAATGTGAAATATTTTTATACCTTTCGGCGGTTTTAGGTGAAATATGCGAGTCCTTTGGATCGTGGTCGAAATTGCACGATATCGCAACACTGCAAACGAGCGTTTTCTAGAGTATTAAGCCGATTACTTACTCTCTGGTAAATCTTTCTGGAAATCGGTTACGGTTGTAGAATAAATTACTTTATAATAATTGTCTATTGAGGGTGTTAATTCGTGGATTGGACTTAATCATAGTTCTTTGAATGTCATTTCGTTTTGGTTATTTATCTTTACCGCCTATAAATTTCACGATTCTTTTTCTTACGTGCTAATTGGTATAGACATTACGCAATTCCAAAATGTAACGATGCATCGAAAGCTATAACTTTATCGACTAACATAGGAATGTAATATTCTATATTTTAATCAGTTAGTTTTGACCGAATTGTGTACATCAGGATATCAGGAAAAAGGCGACGATAAAACGCCCGTTTGCTCATAAATGGGTTAACTTAACAGATTAAAACTTGTGATGAATCGCTATTTTCGTTTCTCAAACTTTTAGATAAGAGGAATTTGCTTGAATGTAAACGAAGTTACCAAATCGTATGCCGTGTTGACAGAGACATGTCGGCTTTCACTGGATTATTTGACGGATTTGCTTAATATTGTGTGCTTGCTCGAGTGAAGCATTAATCTGTGTTTACGTAGCGGCTTAATTTCTACGCAATTTCGCAAACGTACTTAGTTGCGCAATGTGTTGATGGAATTCAATAAGCCGTTTTATTTTTTTAACACACATCAATTTATACAACTGTTTTTAAATGGCACGGTACGGCTTCATCAATAGCCGCTATAGGGATAATTTTAAACATATAAACAAATTATTGCTCTTACAGCATGGTTTATTGAATAATCGTTGCGAGAGAGTTAGCTACATAGGAATTGAATGTACTTAATATTAGTAAATCTACCAAATTATTAATTTAAGGCGTCTGATAATTAAATGTAGGATATTATTTAAGAATTCCTTTATTCAATTAAAAATATGCGAACCACGTTACTACTTTTTTATTAAATCTAAGTAAACACAAACATACCACAACGACAATACACACAATTACGCATCAATTGTTTCGTATGACAGTTCCCTTTTCAATACAAATAGCGCAATTAGGTATCCAGGTATAACTGACCTCAAGAGAAGCGTTTTAAATTGTGCGTATCGTGAATCGACAAGGCATTCTGCGTACAATGCAAGTAAATAGTACAAGCACAATGAGCTGTAATTGCGTATGATTCAATGTCTCATATGTTTAAGTCCATTTAAGTACCCACGCTCGAATTGTCTGAAATACGTTCTTTTGTTCGAATAGGTTTTGCGGTATAGTTTGCGATTTTTGTATCAGTTAGCCCTAAAGGTAATATTTGCGGATGTTGTGGATGCTTTGTTAACGAAATATATGTTTTGGATGTGAAATAAACCTGTTTTTCACATGTTTTTCATTATTATAGTGTGCTTTATCCTTATTTATCAGTCTCAATCTAGGTGCATACCTATCTGAACATTTCTTAAATATCTGAACAGTTGTTGATGAATGTGATCTCTGTGAGCAATTAAGAATTATGTGAGTTATAAAAACACTTTGCAAAATAGTACCTACGTAGTTATATAATATTCATGAAAATTACCTTCTACACTTTCTGTCTTACTACACATATTATAATTTGCATAGTATCGATATACAAAAATATTGTATAGATTATAGAATATGAAATCAAATTCACTAGAAATACTTCATTTACCGAAGCATGTACAGAGCGTAATCCAAAATGCATTTACCCGTCTCTCTACGTATGACAAATGAATGGCGTATCCAAGATAGATATCGAGAAAGTATAAACATTTACACAGCACGCGTACACGTAGCTCAATTTTAGACTTATCTAGCTTTCTTTGTTTTCTTGACAGGTGCATTAGCGGTATCACACAACAATTAAATGCATCGGGCGCTGCATCATCGTGAGTGGGAGTGCAGGAGCTGGTTGTGGAAATGATTATCTCAATGTATTTGCTTAGATATGCTTATACTGTAGAATAATAATATAATATATTATATGTGTAATAATAATATGTAGATATAGTATGTTGTTAGTGCTGTTTAGCTTAATTGTCTTCAGATTTTTTGTTGTTATGTAATAAATGTAGCTTTATAGTGTTCAGTTTATTATAATTTTATTATGTATTAAATAAATTAAATTCAAATACGATGTGTATACTTCAATTTCAGTCTTAAGTTAACGCTTAGCGCTTAACGTTAATCCCTATTAGCCTTGTTCCAGGCACATAAATTCTCACTTTCCAAAATTAATATTAATTAATATAACTTACGCTTTTATCCAGCAAGCTCTCAGACTATAATCGATAAGCGTACTCTATCGCACGTCTCGCATCAAGGGGTCGGCGATTTGATTAAGGAATTCCTTTGTTTCGAAATATTGTTTACTGTCGTGGGTGACTGATACCTTTGATCACGGGACGATATTCGATTGACCAACACTTGCAAGCGTTCGGAAACCCGTATTTAGTTCAATTTCTAGAGGATTTAGCGTGCCTTTGAGCTAGTTTTTATTTATGTTTGTAGGGAAAAGTTTTCTCTGTATTTGACTTCTATAAAATATTATGTTCTAATGTAAAAGTGTAATTTCTTTATTTAACGAGTTGAAATTGTGAAACTAAACGATAAGGTTATTTACCTGTACATTAGGTACTTTATAATAGTGTAATTAAGCGTGTTGTGAAGTAATGAAATTGATTACTACATTGAATAACGTAGGTAACATATATTATTTAGATCCTTGGCGTCTTGGGGATACCTAACCTTTGGGATTCATTATCATTTTCATTTATCTATGTATAATTTAATTATATATATATCACACTCGTAAAGCTATAGCGTAGATATAATATTATAATGATATTTCTCTCATAATGAGATTAAACTGTTGCCAATATTGGCGATGTGATTACAACCTAATCGTGATTAATACCTTCTAATTACGAAGTAATTCTATTATGTGTTCTATGTTTATTCTAATTTTAACAATGAATAAAAAGTAGTAAAGGTGGTCCGGAATCTAAGTTTTACACGAGTCAGGATGTGCCAGAGTTGAACTAAACATTATATAGGTATATTATGTATTAATAATTATGGTTTTTTTTTATCTGCATATATTTTTGTGTATTTGGAAACTATTATAAGCTTTTAACTCTAACTCGTTGTTTCTTTTTAAAACGAAATACATAGGCAGATAAAAATATCAGACTCCACCATCTTTTCTCGGCTAACATAAACATTCCAATTATATAATATTATTTTTTTTTCTATATACTTAATATTTTTTTTTTTTTCTTTTTGCACTATCCCATTAACTTCATACATTTTCTTTCCATCAGGTTGCCTGGTAGAGATTGCTGCTTAGCAATAAGGCCGCCTCTTGTACAAACTATGCCTTTCTTATGTATTAATGTTATTTTTGTCATACTTTAGTTTGTGCAATAAAGAGTTATAAATAAATAAATAAAAATTCCAATTGTACACCTTTTAACATATTTAATAATATTCATTAATACGAATATTTAATAATAATAAACCAAATCCATCGCCTCTAAAACCTTCATGGTGCTAAATCACTTCTAAGCCGGGCAAAAACAAAATAACAAAAGAAATGTCCGTTTAATAATTGTTAAAGTATATTTAATGCGTGTACGTTGGTTATAAAGTAATTTAGATACTAAATTTTGTACGGAAAGACTGTTACGTCGCCCGCGGTCATTATGGCGGGTCGCTCTAAGAAATTCGGCCATTAAAATAACATATTTTCACGCATAGAGATACGCTTAGAGGCAACGTGTATTAAAATACTATTTTATTGCTTATAAATGACAGGTAATAGATGTCGAATTTGGAGGATCAAGTTGATTGGTTTAGAGCCCTGTGTTTTAGAGGCTTTCTTCCAATTATTGTACATTTGTTTGAATTCTTTCAAACTTTATGACAGTGTTTACAGTTACAGGTACTGTTGCGGGATATTTTGAGTATTTTGTATGACCATAAAAAAAGTGAAGTCCCATGTCCCCAAGTGGGGTAGGGCAGATGCATTATCTGTTTCACTGATCGATTTTCTTTAGGGATAAGTAGGTGATCAGCCTTCTGTGTCCAGCCAGACCGAGACATTTTTTTTCTTCGTCACCACCGGGAATCGAATCCAGGACCCCTCGGTGCTACGCTCACGCGTCAACCACTGTACTAAGGAGGCGGTTGTATGACCATAATTCAGTGCAATTGCTAGTATAAACAATGAATGCAGTTTTCCTAAATTATCTATGCATGAGTTTATGAATTTTTGAAGAGTAAAATAATATAGTACGTTCAGAAAATTTTTAAACACTGTTTAAATGTTATGGTACATTTATTTTGTTTAGTTCCATATTTTTTATGCGGATTCGTTCGTAAGCATAGTCCGTCCCTGTCGTCTTTTAGTAATAAATTATTTACAATTCAAATCCATCACAATCGTCTCGTAAAGGTGACGAAACTTAATAATATACTTCTAAATTAATACCTTACTACTTAATATATTTTTATGCGGATTCGTTCAGATAGGAACAGTTCGTCTCTGTCGTCTATTAGTAATAAATTATTTTACAATTCAAATCAATCACAATCGTAAGGTGACGAAACTTAATAATTTACTTCTAAATTAATACCTTACTTATATTTTATAACGAAATCGCCTTCGACTCATTATTTCGTACTAAAATATGTTATGAATTATGAGTTACTTGACCTCACTTCGCTTACTAATATAAAAATCTTAGTTTTTATAGATTTGTGATAAATCAAGGGAAATTCATACTTTTTATAAAACTTACTCTATCATCTTTAAATATAATATTATAATACATGTTACGTCATTAATATTTCCGTCTATAACGGTCTACGAATAATATTTTTATTGTACCTATGTAACGAAAATACTGAACAACGTGATTTATTGATTTAGAGCATAATATAAACAATAACAACAACTTAACAACAAATTGTGAGTGACTTTTGAAAATGGGAAAAAATATAATAACAGAAATAATTTAATACGCTTTTCGATATCTATCATTAGGACAAATGCGTATTACCTGAAATAATTGGGTATATCTCTGCCATGCGAAATTTTTTGGTCCACAAAACGTTATTAGTTAAACCAGAAATAAAATATTATGTCAAATCGAATATTAATTCTTGTAGTGAATATTCCCAGAGAAAAAAAAAACATCAATTATACACCGTAAGCTCCATCTATCTAGCTTTAAATCTCACTACTTAGAAGCTATTAAAAATATTAACAATATATATGGCCGTGGACATTACATAACTGCTTAAGCGATAATGCTATCTATGTCATAATAACATTTATTTCAATATGAATCATATCTCGTTGGATGCACAATGAAAGCCATTTTTAACAATTCTCAAGAGCCGTTTGTATGCCACCGTTGTGGTTAAGGTCGAGTCTAACCGGACGTGTGTGGTCGAAACAGTATAGACTAGTAGCTAGTGTTCATTTAATAACGTTTATTTATATATCCAAATTCATACTTTCTTACAATTCCTTTCATTTATTTATTGAAATGAATACTTTCTTACGCTGAAGGTATATTTCTAGATGCAGTTCCTAGGTCACCGTCTAAAGGCTCTTACTCCAAAACGTAGGCGTTAAAATGACATCATTTAACCAGTTGGTTGACCCAGGATTTCTGAACCTCCAATTTCTGTGACGTGATGTCACTCTTTTAAGTGTATTTAATAAACAGTTATCTTAGTCGTCAGCAAAATGCCTTGATGTCCCTATAATAGTGTTGTTATAACTTGCAATAGTAACATGACGTCAACACCGTTTATTATGTTTATTTGCCTCAGATATTATATCAAGCGTTGTTATAATAGTGCAATGTGACATAATTCTCAAAAAGTACATAAATAGCGTTCAAAATAAAATTTGTATTCTCTTTATTAGATACCTTTAATTAATATTATAAGTAACGTAAACTACAAAGTAAACATTCGTAAATAAGTAACACAGCTCTAACACCATCTATAAAGCGTAATATTAAATTTATTTTAATAGTTGTATTTATTTGATCTCTCCTCGTAAATATTTGGAGCTAAGCATGTTTAGACGTTACCGACGTTATTTACGCTAAGCTGACAATCTATTCACCTTTTATATTCGAATCTGCTCCGACACTAAAGTAACGGACTTATTTTGACGTGTAAATCCTTTGGGGTTAAGGTGACTGAAGTTCACTGCGGTCGTGAGTTGAACTTGGATATAGATACTGTTGTTGGTTTTATACTTCTTTTATAGCCAATCTTAAAGTAGTACAGTGCATTTGATATCCAGCGAATACAAATTTAAAAGTTTTAACAATTTTGTTTCAATTAAAGCACTTAAGAGCGCAAAATTATCTTAATAATTATAAAAGGAACACCCCTGTAGTTACCCTACATCTCTGATGGTTTCAGCAATTTTTGTATCATCAGTATCAGCCAACATACGTTCTCACTGCTGATACTGCTCTCGTTTTTGTAAATTATGAATTTAAGATAAAGTGTTGAGGTTTTCATGGTCTTCTAGTTCTTCACTGTCTAAAGAAGACCGTGTTTCTGGTCTATTTCAGAAAATTTGTATAAGCTAGAATGTTGTTGTCCTTTAAAACTTTATAGGAACAGACGCTGTTTCCGTAACAAATATTATCTGATATAAATCCTACTCCTACATTGATAACGTTTTTGTTGTAATTCACGTTGCAGTTGATATAAAATGATTGTATATTCCGTTTTCTGGCGATGTGAACTTTAAATGTTAAAAAATTGCTTAATTAGTCTTTTAGAACTAAGCTTCCGCAAACTGACTCATGATTTTAGCTCTTTATTATGTAAATACACTAAAACAAGTGTTATTTGTAATTATCGCAGTGTGAAGGATTAAAAAAACGCTCGTTAAGTTGCAATTTATGAGTATGGTCCATGGAAAATTTTAAAATATACAATTTATATACGTTAGCTACAAGATTTTTTAACTAAATGTAACTAGGTATATTATCATAGAAAGAAAAAAAAAACTGTTTTATATAATTGAAACTTGTAAAAATGCTTATGTAGAAAATATAAGGCTTTTTATATTTTATATTTTTATATTTAGTTACAAGATATAAAATTAAAAATAAGAATTTTTGTCTAGATAATGATGAAATAAATCAATGAAATTGCGTATACTATATAAGTAAATAAAGGTACAGGTTGTTGTCTGCTTGCGCTTAGAAAATTTATGTTTTAAATTAAATTTACTTAACATTTTAACATGTATAAATAGCCTTCGATTACTTCGCATACAAGCATTAAAATTTATATTTGAGCGATTTAACAAAAGAAGTTCAGTGGCGCGAATAAAGTATTTAGACAAGGTATCTTGATAGGGTTCTGTATTAATAGCTTCACGGCTGATAGCATATTCGCTTAACGATAACAACTAGCTACCTTAGTAGAACCAGCTTCTTACAATGCTATCTCAAAGAACCAGTTATGATGCCGTATCTGATCAAATGGCAAGGGTGGCATTAAAACGTCAGCCTGTACCTGCTTTGTTTATTAAATTATTTCCACAATGGCTATAAATATCGGACGTTCATTTAGTAAAATACCGATCCATGTTACGATACTGTATGAATTATGTCGTGTCCTTAGGAATATCTTAGTACCAACAGGGCTAAGAAAATGAAAAATGGCGGGCTATCTAGATCGGTTTGCGTTTGAGCGTAGTGTAATTGCGAAGGTACTAGCTTGTGACAGCGGCTTTTATGAGTTTTATTTTAGTATTAATTTAATCTTTGATTGGACGTTAATTAAGGATTACATTTGCATAAAGTTAAACCAAGATAGGTAATCATAATTGTATCCGATAAGTACCACTTATTTTTATCTGTGTTTATTATTTTCATACAAACATGCTGTGGCAATGCAGCATCTTATAGAGATTCCATAATATAACGTAAAAATAAATTGAGAATGCGCTACGAAAGCCATATATAAAAAAGTTTTATCCAAATAATAGAATGTAATAAATCATACAATTCGTAAAATACCCAAAAGTTATCACCAGGAATCTCTTACGCAGCGCAAGACTGATTAATTGAAAAAACAAGCGAAAATTGGAGCCGAAAAAAGAAATTAAAGCGCTGAAAGAGGGAAGGATCGAGATGTAACGATGTAGATAACTTGAAGCAATTACGGGAGCAGAAGCGCTGCATCGGCTGGATGGAATGGACCGGAGTCGCGAATATGCACGATGGAATTACGTTAAATATAACGGTCTTTGTGAATACAGGGCGTTTGAATTGTGTCTATTGAAACTGTTTTTACGTCGTCTGTGAATGTACATGAAAGCATTATAGAATTGGGAAAGTGATAGTAATCTCCGGTCCTATACAATGAACAGTTTTTTTTTCTAATTCAATTACCTACATAATATGTTTAAAACATGTTGTTCAACCTTTCTAAGTATTTAATAGTAACTAAATTAAAACTTAAGACACACTGTATAAAAAGTACAACCGACCTCGCAATCTTCAACATTAAAGTTAGTAAGTATTTTTAAATTAATTATGAATTATTTTGTTACAATATCTAAACGAATAAAACTAAACATCCTGTATGTTAAAAGTAGACTACTCCGACGCGGGCTTGATGCGACACAGCGATGTTATCTTCTAAGAAGCTAAAGCATTATTACCATTGCTTTTCCGCGACTCTCCACAATTATATAGAAACCAACGGTTGTTATGAGCTTGGGAATTATAATGATTATGTTTTGAAAGTGAGAATTTCCTTACAGTGGTTTTCACTGAAAAACTACTAAGTTATCTTACATCTTGATATTCCTTTCCTAACACAGCTTCCTTTACGTGTACTAGCTACATGTTATCAGGGTTATCATGCGGATGCATTTTGCATCGACATACATAATTATATTATTTTCGTTTAAGTAGATGGAGCTTCGTTATAAGGACGTGATAAGTCTTCTAATATTTTCTATTATTTGTTAGAAATAGGCGCATTCAAACTCGGCGCTTTCCTGTATTGGGGCTAAAACGTAAGCAGTGCATAATGTGATAATGTAGGCGGAATTTTTTGTTTAAAATAATAAAATATATTTCGCATGCACAAGAAAATATATTATTTTAAATAAACCGTGTATCATCCAGCGCAGTGCTCTAATTACTTTGTAAAAAATAATATTCTACAAACGAAATAACATTGTTCATTCGCAGCTCTTATAATATTTTGTACAACAATAGTCATAATTTATAACAAATTTTAATTATGCGTAAAACTACGAAGCTCTCGTAACCTAATTAAAAACTCGCACAACTAAAATTACTTATACAAAAATTTACGATAAGAGCGCGAATTTATTTTATTTTTTACTGGCAACCTACGTAATCACCCACGTAGGCTAATCTATAGAGTATAGGATATGCAACATCTTGTTAAACATCGAACAATGTTTTAAAGTTTCTGTTTTATGCATGCAGCCACGCAATCCAACAGTTCATTAAAAACAAATCGTAGTACATACGTACGATTAATTGGCACTAGTGTGGGCACTGGAGGGTGACTAGCCGTTTTGAGAAATCAGGATATGTCTTTAACAGTCAGTTTAATAGATTTAAAGGTGTATACACATACTCTGGTAGCTCTACAATTATAACAAATAAGATATGATAGTTAACTTTAATATAGATAAAGAACAGAATATTGTGCGTATAAAAAAGAAAAAATTTGCTCACGTTAAAATTTGCCTTAATACTTACATCTGATATCTGACAATTCCATTTCTTAGTAATTCATTTGCACTAATAATAAAGTACTCTACATCGACGCCATTGTTGATAGTAAAAGTATTATATTTTATTTAAATTCCAATTTGTCGTCATTTAAATTCCAATTTGTGCCTAAAAATGGTTACCCTAGTAACAGTCCAATAATTAAGACGGGCGTGGGACGTGCTTCGTTGTAATGTTCCGATGTCCAATCGCGTATCAATCGAATGAATCGTTAATCTCGCTACGAATAAAATCGAGTAATTACTCGACAATCTGTATTTTTAATCGATTTTAAATTGCTTGTGTTAAAATAGTTAAATCAAGAGACTATTTACGTAAGAGTTAGAACTTATAAGGATGGATTAATTAGTTCTCATAAAAGTAATTGTTGGATATTAATTACAATACAAATATAGAAATAAATGGGTAAGTGTTCTTTGTCAGGTAAGAATAAAACCTACTTACATGTGACATAACAAAAATTATCAACATTTTTCTATATTTTGCTTAACTCCAAAACAACTCTACACAGTTTTATTGGATGAGAGCTAGATAGAAATCGTTTAATTAATTATGTATCTGAAATATACAAAATACATTAGAACAAGATTATAGTATTACCTCTGCATTATGCTCATTATACACAATGCTTTATTAATGCAAATTCTCTTACATCATCCTAGAATGTCTGATTTCGTGTTTTCACAGGATCGAATATTCAATCCGTGTAGGCAGCCTGAGTTATGGGGACAATGATAACCCACTCAGGCCTGCATTAATTAAATAATTATGACATATTTTACGACCATTACAATGGGGGTAGATAAGGATTATTTATAAGGGTCTACAAGACAGTTATCAAACGTGACGTTTTATTATTGGCATCCTAATTGAATGTTATTGTAGATGTACCTTTGGGATTTCAACGATCAGATAGGCTGTTCGCTCATGTCAGAGAAGTAATAGAATGATATTGTTTTCATAATATTATGATGCGTAAATCTTGGCCGTTTATGCTATGTAGTTATAATGTGAGTTTCTACTGATAAATAATTTTCGAAATCACTCGGGTAGTTCTGACACTTACTTGGTACAAACGTTAAAACAAAAAATTAAGTATAAACTATTGATAATACTATAATATGATCTCAATACAAGCTTCCCACTCATATCTTAGTAAACAGAAACCTCATGTGTGAATGACTAAATTACGACTCATACTTAATAATAATTACATATTTATAACATTTTTATGAAAGCTAGAGTCAGTAGAGTTTAAGTAAATACAAGATAAACACATTAAAACTCGACATTGATACTAATAACTTCAAAATGATCGTTTTTTTGTTATTTCTAAAGTTTAATAAAGAACTTATTATGAAATATACTATTTATTCAGTTACCGAACCCAAGAATCCCACGTAAATTAAATTAAATCATTAAGAGTCCTTATCGATTTTAGAGTGATTTTTACTTGTTTCTGTAATTCTTTAGAAGCTCGTTTAACAAAACTAAATTAGTAACAATGTGTGATGATATCTTAAATTAAAGATTCATTCAATATCTAAAATACGTTCGAGACAATTTATTGATATTCATTGTCCAGTTTGTTTAATAGCCAATAACCTAAGGCGTGTTTCAATTTTTTCCATGCGGGACGTTCGTGTCTTTGTATTTTACATGGAATTTAATAGAAGAAGTTTTCTTATAAAATATACTACAGTAAAGACACTAAGACATCCTAAAATATGTTCGAGGCAATTTATGTACTTCTATTGAAAAATTCAAAGAACATCTAAGTTAAAATAGCCTTACTTTGATGAAATTTTATGCGTATATGGCGTCGAATTTCTAGTTCTTACAACAGAGTTAAAAAAAAAAATGGTTGCCTGTAAAGTCGGTTTTACGGGCGAAGATTTTACGTGACAACGTCTTTTTCTCGATCATAGTTGAGTGGGAGAGAGACGCAAGGCGTTCGGCGGGCCTCTCTCTCGTTCGGTGACTCATCGTAACGTTACCGAGCGTTACACTTTTTCATAAGTGACTCCCAGCCGCAACCTAATTTAAGACGTTGTCACGTCAATAAAAAATACATACTAAATGATAGGTTAATGCTTAAAAATTTGCAATAAAAAAAATACATATTATATGTTTTATGAAAGAAATGGAATAATTTAAAGTTCTCTAGAATTTTAGATTATATACGGGAGCGCAAACGTTGTTACGGCAGATCTATATAATCGAATATTCTAGAGAATTTTAAATTATACCATTACTTTCATATAACATAGTAGTTAGTTTTTTTAAACGAGCCCCTAAAGAATTAAAGAAACAAGTCAAAATCACTCTTAAAATCGATACGGCCTCTTAAGACGATACACGAAAAAAAATCCACTGCTTGGTGGGCGGAGTCTAATAGCTCGCTATCGCGAACGCGGGTGTGCGCGAAGTCATTCTTGCAAACTCGCCGCGCTGCCGCTGGCCGACTCGGGACAAACATGTATGGAGTCGTCATACAGTTATAATATTGTTATACATATATTTAATTGTTGATTTATTGGTTTTATTTTCTTGCTTATAAACAAATAATCTTCTTTTTAACAACTACTTAGACATTATTAATAATTATTATTATTTCGTAATGTTTACTTTATTACAAAATAATACAGGTTATAAATAATCTTTAAAATAACAAAAAATATTGTTAATCTGAAAAAATGAAATGGTACTCAATAACGCGGACTACTGAATTGATTTAGATAGAATTTGATGCTGACGTAGATATTACATCATGCCCAGAAATGAAAGGTACTATTTCTGAAAGAAGTAATTATAAACCCTAATTCTTCTCAGTCAAAGTCAAGAGTGGAAGATATCACTAATACAGTAAAACTGATGCGAAACTTTGGATGTTAATTTGTATATTTTTTTATTAGTTGTTACTTAATCACGTCAAGACTACATTACCAATTTTGATAAAATATAGCTAATTGCCTGGATTTACACATAGGATACTTTTTATCCGAACTGAACACTTCTGTGGGATAAAACAGGATTCACGATATAACCTAATTCCACGCGGGCAAAGCCGCGGTCGGAATGATATTTTTTTAAATAAAAAAAATTGTTTAAAAAAAAACACAAAATATATTGACGCATGTATTTATTTTTTGCACTCTATTATAATTGTAATTATTCATTACAAATAATCAAAATAAAATAGCCAGAACAAAGTTAGGCCCTGGTAGGGTAGGTAGGCAGGTACAGCAATGTGAGACGAACACTGGCTTATTTATACCAATAATAATGTATTCGTTCGTTCGTTCGTTCGTTTCAGCCGTGGGACGTCCACTGCTGGACAAAGGCCTCCCTCAAGGATTTCCAGTACGACCGGTCACCGGCGGCCTGCATCCAGCGGCTCCCTGCCACTCGGACCAGGTCGTCTGTCCATCTTGTGGGAGGTCGTCCCACGCTTCGTCGTCCTGTTCGTGGCCTCCATTCCAGAACCTTTTTGCCCCAGCGGCCATCGGTTCTACGGGCTATGTGCCCTGCCCATTGCCACTTCAACGTGCTAATCCGGCGAGCTATGTATTAATAATGTATTATAAACATTAAATTAAGTTTACTTTCTAACAATAAAAATACATAATATTAGCTAATGTGAAAACGAATCAACCAATCATCCCACAACAATGAAATGTGCACACAAATATTCATCCAAATCGGTTCATGTGATTAGGAGGAGTGACTGCAGCGCCATCTTCCGGGCCCAATTGTGTTTCCAGATCACCCAGGAACTCAATTTAATATACTTACACAAAATTTTTCGAAATGAAAACTCACATTACTATGTAAATATGAATATAAACCTGTTTTAGTACTAAGCAATTTCCCGCACAGGTGTAGTAAGTATAAATGAAATAAATATCAACATCAAATTCTTTATACAACATACTTATCTACCACCTACTAAGAAATGTAATTCTTGAAATTTTTTCGTATTTTTTTTAAATATAATACTACTCCAATGAGCTCCTGTTCCATATTACGTCCACCATACTTCCACTAAGTTCACCATGATTTTTTATTTCTTTGCACTTTGTTGCTTTTTGCTAAAAATGGAATCATGCGATAAAACCAGTAGAGCGTTGATAACATACATTTTTGACTGAATAAAGGTACTTACGAAGGAGTGGGTTCACATTGTGAACAATCAGTGGGTTTATTTTCCTTCTGGATTCCGGATTTCTGAAAAGATTATCTATGCTATAAATGAAAAAATCTTACACATTCGTTATGTACTTAAAACAGGGGTACATATCAAACATCGTCTATAATACAATTATCATCAAATTTAAAATAAAACCAACTTACTTCATTAATTTGTTCCAATTGTAAGCATTCTTTTTCCTCCAACCTTTATGTTTCTTCTTCTTATTTTCTTTATTGTCCCCATTTGTCTCATTTTGTCTTATCGTGTTGTCACCCTTTTTTACGTTTGCGCGAGCGACACAAGTTCCCCGTGTGACGGCCGTAGCGGGAATGACTCGTGCAGCGATCGGGGTAGGAAGGTACAGGGCGGCTCTCGCTATATTGGCTGGTCGCGCGCTAATTTCAAGTATTTCTTGTTTATTTCAAAACCATCGCATATTTCAAAATTCTAACTCGGTAGACGTATAGGTTGTATATTTTATAGTTAATATCCAAAAAGTCGTAACTTTACGTTTGTTATTTTGAAGATGCCAGAGATTAAAAAAAAATAACAATGAGAACTTTGTATTTTTTTTCTATCGAGAAAATATCATGGAATCATGTTTCTAAAACGGTAGACGTATTGTGTTACTATTGAACTTTCTTGTCAAGAATTTTCATCACGACAACTTTAATAATATAAAAATTACGAAGGTTTAAAAAGGGCCGTAAATGTTAGAAAAATTAATTCATCACCTTAAGCCTACACAATTTCATAGCAATATTACTTGATATTTGTGATTTCAATGGCCGTTCGTAGAAACGTATCCATATTTAATGAGATCAATACCAGGTCTTTTTATCGTCCACATTTTCCTTACAATGGACTCATTTACATATTAATTATACAGGATCGAAGTATCGTTCGATTTTATTTCACTTTTTAACCATACGTCGTTAAAAGTCTTGCAAATGTCTTGTTTGTCGAATCCCATTCAATTTGTGTGAATGTTTTAATTCGTTTTGTTTATGACTCATAATATTTGGATAGCTTTATTAAAAGAATAAAGGCGGACTTTAGAGAACTTCGTTAAATAAAAAGTGTACATTACGTATTCAATTCGATTTGGTCTGATTTTATGGGCTTTTTTAGCGGCTCGGATACGGACAAATTGGTTATGCTCAAATTGAATTTATAATTTTTATTTGTTGTTAATGTTGCTAAAATTAAAATTTATGAATTCCTAAATTGTTTTAATATATTATTATGTACAATGATTGACATGTTTATGTAATAATACCAATTTGAGTAACATTTAGGGAAGCTTTTATATCTCTTCTAAGAAATGCGATTTTCTTTTGACATGCATGCAATCCATTAAAGCTGACATGATCAAATTACATTTTTTTCGTAAATAACGAAAAATCAACATAACATAACCGACAATAATACTAAGATCACTGATGACAAAAATATTTTCTTTATTTTCACAGTACCTCAGCATTCCCAATGGGACAGAATCTTTGCCCATCCTTGTAAAGGCATCCTTTATCATCTAATATAATACACACTTGAAAACCGATTAAACAGCATTAACATTCTTACTCACATGATCGATCAGCACTATTCAATACCAAGTTATCCAAGCTAAGTGATCATTCTGATGTATTGCACGAGGTTTATTGCCTCCGCTTGACGGATGGCTTCCCTTAACAATTTGAATACAAATAAAATGTCACGAGGAGCGAAAATGGCCTAACACGTATTATATTGTTTAGAGTATATTATCTATTATAAATGTATTTGTGATGTGCCTTCTAAGACTTATCATTTTCGTACCTACAGTATTGTAAATGATATATTTTTAGAAATAAAAGACTTTAATAGTTTTTTAACGCGATTTATGCATTATCTTATTATCCCAACGCACACTTTGCATCGACCTTTATTTCCTAAAACATGTATAATGCACTATAATGGGTACTCGCGTAAAATCAAACACATTGAGAAAATACAAAGGTTATTTAGAAAAGTTTTACGTTTTTATTATTAATTGGTCGATGGAAATTTATCTCAAACAAAATATTTTCCTAAGTTAATTTTAAAACGTAACTGTCCTTTTTGAAAATTCGTGAAGCAATGGATTTAATAAAACCCTGGTAATTATTATATTGAGAAACAATTCAATAATTCAAAACAGATTCAAGACAAAGTCGTATTTAATGAAGCCTTTTTAAAAAGAGAAGGATAGTAAATCATTGTTTATTTATAAGGTATAAGGATATTATGTTTGTTCTATATAGAATACTAACACAAGCGCGGCGCGTGTCATATATTATCTTAAAAAATAAGAAGTGTGATTTAAAATTCAATTAAAGGAAAATAATATACGTGTGTACAATATTTAACTATTCTTTGTCCTTTACGACAACATTTAAAATCTTTACTCCGAAATCATACATCGTATAATTTAAGAATTCAACACAGAGTGCAGGCGCATGCCGTATTAGATATTAAACAAACCAGTCGCGACGGCTTCCTGTGTGAATTTTAGAATTATTCTAAATCTGTTTTTACTTTCTATACACAATACAAGAATAATTTATGGAATACTTTTACTAAGATGAGAGATAAACAGCACATCACGTTTTACATGTTTTCATGTCTAAATCTCTCTTCCTTTAGTCTTCGATTTGTATTAGTATGTTCATGAGATTGTTCAAAATGTTTAAAAACCCCTTTATAACAAACACCAGCGACATAAATCATACACACGTAAAGAAATACTTTCGCAAGTGACTCTACCAATAAATTAAGGCTGTGTCACACCGAACCTAAATAAATTAGGGCCGTACCACACTGATCACAGGATTTCGGTATTAAAAATAATATTATGATAAAAGGAAGATACAGGGTGCGGCGATATCGTCAGATTGCATCGACGGTATGTGCCTTTGTTCCACGTTATATGCAAATATCTGACCCTCATGATTTACCGAGTGCATTATTGATACACAACATTGGCCTATTGTGAGAGATGATTAAATGTATGGTATGTTAATTGGGTATTCATTTTGTATTGTTCTGGTTGTATGCGATTTAATCGCGAATATTTTGTAGTCTTTTAATTTGTGTTGGGTTTTAATTGTTTTATTTATTTTAATGTGAGTTAATAACTACTGAAAAGTACTAAAATAATGCAAAGCTTATTTTATTCGTAGTAAATATATTTTATTGCAATTTCTATAAAGCAAATTCTAGCAACTTGTTTGAATTGTTTGAGTTATTATCATTTTTCCTGGAATAATCTATGAAAAATACCATCCAGGTTTTATATTTTATATTTAAACTAATATAAATTATAATTCCAATATAGACAATGTTTGTATGACAGCTTTGGTTGTTAACTTTAGCTAGATACTGTGTTGGACAACAAAGTATACTTTTTATTTTAATCAAAATTCTGGACAAAAACTGTAGTATGCTGTATAATTTGCCTAACCAATTCTTATTATTATAATTTTTCCTATACATTCAATAATATAATTTGTATGACAGCTTTGATTGTAAAGTATATTACTTTAATTCAAGTTCTTTACAAAAACTTTAGCGTGCTAAATAATTTGCTTTCAAGCCCACTCCTTTAATATGTTACATAATATAATTTCATCCACTATTTTTCACTATCACAAAAATATACCAAAAAGCATTTTTCTTATTTGTTTGACAGTCTGTATCAAAAATGAGCCAGGCTTAACACTAACCACGATTTATGGCCAAGATATCTGCCGACAAATCGTCCGGCCGACCTATCAAACGCGGACAGTCGTATTGTTTCGTCGTATCATTGTACAGAGTAAACAATTATAGAGGCCACTGATATTATTATTTGGAAGTGTCTAGAATTACAATTGTGGTTAAATTTTATTTTGAGATTTTGTTAAGTAAAAATAATTAAATAATACGGTGCCATAAATTTTGAATTTTTTTATTAGTTAATATGTATATAATTTTTATACATTTTACGGTAAGTGAGCGGATCAGTGTAATGAAGTAAAAAATGTCAGGTTGGCGTGGTAGAAATTCGCAGTACATCTAAGTACGAATAATATTACATTTAGCATTGCAAAAACTTTATCGGTAGAATTACCCCAAATATATTAATAACAATGGATTTTCCAAGATTCTATTCAAACACGATTTAACAATATTTTAAATATAATTCGTAAAACTAAAATGATTTCTATTCCCACATATTTTAATAATAAAATTACAAATAAACTGTCTCGTAAACATTACTCTCTATTTACTTAGCAAGTGATATCAAATCGAACTTGTGATTTACTGCCCGATATCTTTTAAAACTGATTGTGGGTGAACTCTCAATTTCTTATAAAATGTGTTCTTTTATCATTGCTATGTTACCATAGAGACTTGTTTTATCTTTAAGGACAGAGATAAATAAACGTAATAAAATATATTTCAGAACATTTTTCACACCTAAGCTTTTCGCTTGTGGTATGGAAACCAAATGGCTTAAATACATACTTATTTACATAATTAACAGCCACACACAGAGTAATCATCGATGTTCATCACACAAATATTTGCCCTGGGTGGGAATGGAACCCACGACTCCTAGTTTCGAAGGTAGGTTACTACCAACTAAGCCAACCGGTCAGTGAAATACATACAAGCCATTATATACTAAGAAGGTTATATAGAACCTTATTTAAAGCACTTCAAGTGTCCTTAGACTAAAAATAATAGCGACGTGGGCTTCTAGTTTTAGTGCCAAAGTTAAATCTTTTGTAATGGTATTTAGGTACAATTCATCGTAACTTTTGTACTAACATAACTTTTAAGGAGCTTTTATAAATAAAATTAATTTTAGTATTAATGTTTTAAAAAATGACCTTGTCTTTACATGATAATGTAACTTAAACATTATTAAAGCTGGTTTAATCACTTGCTGATAATGTTCCTGATTAGAAGTAAAACTTCATGAGTATATTATTTCAATTATTCGTAACATTAAATGGAACATATTAGGAAACTGTTTAACCGACTCCTAAACGTTATTGTATTTATTATTCTTTCTACATACCAATTAAGACCCTATGATTAAAAACAAGTATACTATATCTGATTAAGTGGACTCTGCTTGAAGCAATGTTCATGTTATTAACTGTACGACAAACAAAAATACGAGAATCATACTTTTCCATTAGGTGTCCAAACTTCCTTAATAGAATATGATTGATGATACCTCCGGCCCAGCTTTGATTATTTTGGTACCAGTGGAACTAGGAAATTCAGAAATTTTTATTAAAAATATTTTGTTTAGATTAAAGGGAGCAGTAGTGCTGAAAATTGTTTTACCTTTTTCGTTAAATTGTTTTGTGCATTTTGTACAGGCAATTTTAGTTCTCAACTAGAAATCTATCTCTAGCTATGATCTCTAGCATCAGTGTACCTACATTGTTTACATCAATTCAAATGTGTTTCAATTTTATATGATTCATGTCTAAAATATAAGTACTAACCAAGAAGGTACTAACAAATCGTAAACTGACAAAGAATGCACCAAGAAAGCACCTCTTGACTCTTCAAACAATACAAAATCAGCTACCAAACACAAAAAAGCAACCGTTCTTAATAACGAGTTTGCGTTTGATTTATTGAACATCACCGACTTACATGTGAGCTAAAGCGATAAAAGATGGATCGTTGGGAGATTAATATTGTTTTCCCAACAGCGCTTATCAACAACATAATGTTGGCAAATGGTCCGAGCCTGAAACGAATGAACTCGAAACGCGTATTTTGACTTACTCCCAAGCGCTTGAGTAATGGTATAACGCTTTGTACAAGTTTGTTTACTTAGATAAATCGAAACTAAACTCGTTTACATATTTTGCAGCGAGAGAACTATATGATATTGTTTGATATTTATTTCTCAATAATATTAATTGAATATATTTAGAAAACCTCGTGTTTGAACTAAAAAGATAAAGAGCATCGATATCGTGATAGGAAACCCAAGGGAAACCTTTTTAAATTATTTAGGTTAGTCAGCTGCCATCCAATAAATAGTAATACACTTTTGAATTAACCATTGTCACTGATCCTTAACTATCAACTGTTAATATTATTTTCTTGTTAAATTTATTTCCCAAGAAGTATTTTTTCTGCATTTAGTACAATACAAACACATCTAACACTCAGTGGAGTGTGTGGTCATTCATTAGTCGGCCTCTTTGTTAAATCTGAATCCGCAAAACACATAAGTACTCGTTTATTAGCATAAGACAACCGCAAGCCGCCTAGAAACTGTCAGTAATAACAAATTAGGGTAAAGCGCCCGAATGTGGACCGTACTCGACCGCCATTGTGCGCACCCCTGTGCTAATTGTGTTTTTGTTTGGCCCTTTATTGGCGACAGTCCTTTGGTAATCCAAAATTTCAATTGCCCTCCATATTCAGCTGGGCTGTGGAAGTGACACATTTGATGTGTTATAAAACCATTGGAAAATGCTCGTGAATTAATATTTTTAAGCGATGGCAATAAAAACATATTATGAAGAATGTTTGTTAAATGAAATATGGCTGTATTTTTACAATTTCACTACATTATCAGTATCAGAGATTACTATTGATGTATTTACTTCTATTTCAGCTTCATTAATAAAATTTATTGGAAGCAATAATATAAAGCAATCCACATTGATTAGGAATTCCTAATGCCATGCATCTAATTTGTCTAATTGAAAGAATTTGGGAAATTGAATTCTACTAATGCAACAAGATTTTGGTTTGGAGCCAAAATTAAAATTGCATCGACATATCTGTTAAATATGAAATATGATTGATACATGGATATAACAAGATTAATAATATCCATAAAAGGACAAACAATAAAATCTCTTAAATACAAGCAATCCACCGCCCCCGTCGTGTCACCCATACCTATGCCAAGCGGTGACAATGGAATTAGTCGTCGGACTTTGACATTTGGCGTGATTTCTGTCACACGTGTTTGGGTTAT
>CAJQZM010033935.1:0-26095 GCA_907164665.1 Colias nastes
TGATTGTAAAATAAACAAATTAAAACAACCATGCCCTTTATCATATTCGAAACTTTAATATAATTTTTTTTTGGATATGTACATTAAGAATCTAAGAAGAAAAACGGTTATAACTAGAGTTAATTTTCGGTATTAAAAGGCAATTCTACCCGATTCAGGCCTTAATGACTAGCGGTCCGCCCCGGCTTCGCCCGTGGTACATATTTACGTTTTCTCTACATAAGAACCATCCTCGTACTTCAAGGAATATAATAAAAAAAGAATTAACGAAATCGGTTCAGCCGTTCTCAAGTTATGCGCTTACCAACACATTTTGGGATTCATTTTTATATTATAGATATAGATTTTGATCAATTTTTTTTAAAGATTTGTCTTAAACATAGAAGTTGGCTGAAAAATAAACTTTGTTTAAGGAATGTCAATTGATTACAGTTACCCCAATTCATGGGGTGAAAACCTATGGGTGAAAACAGTTATGAAAGTAAATTACATATAGGTACCTAACATTCCAGATGCGATAACTAATCGTCATAGTTATTTCACAGTTAGCTTCATGTTGTGACATCTACAGCTATACCTGCTTGGAAATCTCATTATGTTTTGTACATGTTTCGAAGATTAATCGAGATAAAAGGGAGGTAGGTAACCTAACATTTATTAATGGGCAAGAAAAAGAGACCAGTTATTTTGACAATAGCACACAGATACGCTGATTTTATTTATTTATAGATATGTTATTCTGAAATAACACATACGATATTTAAAACTAGTGAACAAGGATAAATCTATTAAATTTATGTTTGTACAACTCAACTCTGATACATTTCCGCACAAAGTTATTTCTTTACAAAACCAATAAAATTGATAGAGTACTGATAAATAAGATTTCCACCACTGATGGATGGACAGACGAACATTTAAACTGTTTACATTCACGTCAATGGTTCAAAGAAAATATCGTAATATAAAACAGCTCTAAATACCTATTATCTTTAAAACTAGCCAACCTCGCAACTT
This sequence comes from Colias nastes, assembly GCA_907164665.1. Lineage (NCBI taxonomy): Eukaryota > Metazoa > Arthropoda > Insecta > Lepidoptera > Pieridae > Colias > Colias nastes. The sequence continues at coordinate 1,018 of CAJQZM010033935.1, forward strand.
CGTTTACTTTAGTAGTAACAATATTTCTATCCATTTTTGTAACATTTTACATTAATGCTTCATGCTCCGCCTCTATTAATCGTATTATGATTTATGTAACCTTCGAAAAATGGAATATCCATCATAAAAATAATCTCTCAATTAAAATAAAACAAACAAACAAAGTCTTCAGCTTTATATCTCTTAGTAATCCTACTCTACACGAGTTGAACAGCGATAAAACGAAAATTACTTCGAATTATAACCAATTTTAAACAGCTTTCATATATTTATTAGTGCAAGTTTTATCAACATCGATTCAACTTAACTCACTCAAAGCACCTTTTAACAAAATTACCGCATTCAACCCTTAGAAGCTCTATAGGATTCTACGTGCATTGTATCTATTGTCATGGTTCAGTGTCGTAAAATAGCTAAATCAATATAGAGTGGAGGTCGATTAAGAGCCAGTAAGTAGATACTTGACCTTTCCAAATCAGTTTTAATCTTAGCCCTTAGGATTTATGTAAGCTTTGCGGATCCATTCAAACATTTATTTACTCAACTATTTATGATCGAAGACTCAACTAGACTTCCCTTAGAAGTGCTTTGAATCTTATTAAATAGCAATGAGTTGCCATTTGAAAAGCAGTTTCTAAAGACTAACCGGTAAGAATTAATTATGTTATTGAATGGAAAAATAATAGAGAATAAAATATAATCCACTGTAACGCAGGAGTCGATAGAGTGAGGTGATTTATTCTTGGCTTAAGAATTTTTTCCCTTAGTGGAAATCAAACCCGCATAGTCATAACTACTGCACCAATTATTGTCACCTAAAGAACGAATAAGAAACTATAAAATACAAGACCTTTTAGAATCCATTTATACATGACGGAATTCTAAACACGTTCATTGTTTAGCTTCCAAATACCTATCAGCATCATTGAGAATCTCTCAAAGTCGATTAATATTGACGTAAAACAATGAATGAAACGAACAAAGTACTTATACTCAACCTTGCGAAACACGATAAATATAAATTTAGACGCATTTGAAAGCTCGCACATAATGTTTTCATATTCAGACATAAACTCGTAATGTTAACAGCTAAATAAATATAACTGGAGTATAATTTAATGTAGGTACTCATTTATATTGTTGTATATTGGCAGTGCGCCTGAAATAGTAGACCGTACGTTACGCTGCGCCAAAGGGCGGTGTCGAGTTAAAATATTATAGATTTTATCGGATTTTCAATGCGATTTATTACTCAACTAGCTGTGCTCCGCGGTATCACCCGCGTGGCTCCGCTCCTTTTGGTCTTAGCGTAATGATATATAGCCTATAGCCTTCCTCGATAAATGGGCTATCTAACACCGAAATAATTTTTCAAATCGGACCAGTAGTTCCTGAGATTAGCGCATTCAAACAAACAAACAAACTCTTGAGTTTTATAATAGTAGATGTAAAGTTAATAGTCGTGATAGACAAGAATTACTATTATTATGAAAAGAAAAACCCAACTGCGTATTTATGATGCCACATATTCAGACGATTACAACGACACCTCATAATCAAAATCCGTCCAGTGGTTTGAGCTGTAGGGCGTGCGAAATACATACATACATCGAACACTCGAAAAACATAACCCTCCTTGTTTTGCAGTCGGGTATTAATACATAATATGAATGATAAATAGCGATTTTAATCCGTTTTTAAGTCTTCTGTTCAATTTCTGGGTTAATTGGTTTTACGGTAAAAATAAGTCCAAAAATAGGGTAAAGCTTTTGTTAAGAAATATGAATTTATAATCAGTATTTGCCTATATATTGAATGAATAGCGCTTAATTCAATTGATGAATAATAAAAGCTTGAGCTGAGGAAATATCATATTGACTGATAATATAATTGGTATAATTGCGAAATTTCCCGAAAAAGATGTTTGTTATTGGCTATTGCTCTTTCACGAAAAAAAAAACAAAATTTGATTATTGGAGCTTCGAATACATAATAAATTAGAATTGAAATATATTTATTTCCATAAACATTTGAGTATATTTTCCGTATATTTTGTGTACAATTATAGGAAGACTCACATATTATGTCTCCTGAATCCTTGATATTTTATAGGGAAACCGTATAAGCGTAATTATTATATTACATTGTGGCCCCTTCTATGGGGTTAATGTAATCCTTGGTATAAACACTACTTTAACCGACTTCGGAAAACGATGATAAAAATAAATAAATAAATGACTTCGGCAAGTTATTGATTTGATGATAGTTTTAAAATTAACGACTATACAAAAATATTTTTCAAGGTTTACCTGCATGATTTTTTTTTAGTTCGAGTTTAGTAATAAAATAATATTACCTAGTTACTATGTATTACTAAAATATTATTATTCATAGATATTATTATAGTTTCACCATGCTGCTTTGCTTGCTATGTCATTAAAAAGCCACTAAAGATTATCCTAAATTCCTTATTAAAGCTATTAGCATCATGAGTCATTGACCGAATTGACCATTTGACTTAGAAATGACCTATAGAGTCAAAAGGTGCGGGTAATTTATTTAGCTTCCAGTTTAAAATACGAAAAGAAAATTATAAGCACGAATACTAAACATAGAAATATTTGATTTTAAATAGTATATAGGTAACAGAAAATACACGGTATTAATTTTTTTTTATGTTATTCTTCATTCATAAACGAAAGCTGCTTACTTTGATCGACTGTAATAAGAATACTTACTAAGTTTACGTTTCGTTTCTTAATATTGATGCATAATTTAACAATCCTACTTAATACATATTATAAATGCGAAAGTTTGTGAGGATGTGTATGTGTGTGTTTGTTACTCTTTCACGCAAATACTACGGAACCGATTACAATGAAATTTAGCACACATATAGAGGGTAACTTGGATTAACACATAGGATAGGTTTTATCCCGGAAATCCCACGGGCACGGGAACTATGCGAATTTTTCTTTGAAAACGCGAGCGCAGCCGCGGGCGGAAAGCTAGTATAATCTAGTTACAATTTAAAATTAACAATCGAGTTTAATACGAGAATCAAACCCAAGCCCTCTCCACGCTACGCTACTTTAACCAGTGCACCAAAGGAGATAAAACTTAACATTGGGTAAGAGAAGAGCTTTTACCAAGTGGGTCAGTAACGCGCCTGTGTGACGTCATCGGGTCGGTTTGCGGACGATTTGAAGATGCGAGGGGACTCTATACATTTATCCTGGTTTTAAAACAGAAAAAAAGACGAGTGTTTCATCTAGAATCAAATTCGAGAATTTTGATATTTTTTATTGTAATAATTGTAAAAATATAGACTCAACAAATCGGGTTATGGATCGGTTAAAATTTTAATTTTAACAATATAGGTTTTTTATTATCTTAGTTGTATGCAAAAAAATCATGATTTCTGCTTCTCATATTGTATGGAAAATCTACAGCATACTTAGTTGTTGTACATCTTATAACTTATTCCTTATAGTTATCGTCTTTCCACCTTATATAATATTGTCCTAAACTATAATAATTAAGCGGGATGTCGCAACAAATTTAGAAATGCGTATATAGATAGATAACAAGATAAAATAGATAACAAGATAAACCCGTACTGCGGCACACGTACCAACATTTCACAATTTACTGTAAACATAAAAGTTCGTTCAAAGTAGATTAGGGATATAATTTTCAATGACCATTTATTATAGGTACAGCCGGTTATACTATGTTTTCCAATCTTCTTCATCCAGTTCTTTCTCATATATCATTAACTAGCTGCGCTTCGCGGTTTCACCCGCGTGGCTCCGCTCCTGTTGGTCTTAGCGTGATGATATATAACCTATAGCCTTCCTCGCCTTCCTCGATAAATGGGCTATCTAACACCGAAAGAATTTTTCAAATCGGACCAGTAGTTCCTGAGATTAGCGCGTTCAAACAAACAAACAAACAAACAAACTCTTCAGCTTTATAATATTAGTATAGATTTCGTATGTATAGTACCTACTCGTAGTATAAATTATATTTTATAACTAGTATTGGATGTTTGTAAAAGTAGCACCGGATGTCAGAATTCTTTCTATAATTGATTCTCAACTTCAATACAGAATACTAAGACGAAACCGTTGTGCGTTTCGCTTCAATAGTTTCACGTATTGTTTTGTTTTTACTCCGATTAAAATAACCGGAACTGCCGAACCGAAGAATTGAAGAGAGATGTTTTAAATCTAGTTTTTTTTAGGTAATTTGATACGATTTTATCTCATAGTCATGTATTTTATACAGTTTTTCATTATGTCAAAATAAAGAGGGTAAAAAATTAATATGTAGTATAAAATACCACAAATCTGCGGTTACCTTGTAATAAGATAGGTATCAAAATAATTTAGAACAGTTGCGGTTTAATTAGTGTTGCAATTGATCCTTACAAGAACAATTACCTATGTACTTAGATTTCGTAAATTTAAGGTTAAATAATTGTGTAGTTCTAATTGTTTTGAGGCGTCGAATCGATAGAGACTGTCTTTCCATAACAAACTGCTTCGCGGAAATATTATTCTTGCCTGTGTCGTCCATAAATGGACCACCTGAAATAATATTTCAAATCGGACCAGTAGGTACTACTTGAGATTTGCTTGTACAAGCAAACAAACAAACTCTTTAGCTTCATATTAAACCTAGGTAGTTTCATTTATATATTATATATGTGGTTATAAATAAATGTAATATCTTCTTTGTCACATAAAAAGACGCGACTAAATTTATGGAGTCCCTTCACCGGGACCCTTATGAATGTCTAAAGGTTAACGACATTATATGCTTAATCAAACATGCCGTCTTCGTATCCTTCAGACTTATTGGAATTTGCTTTTATACCTAATTTAGTTACAAATTCGATTTATTTAACCTTTTAGACTAATATTAATATATTATAATTTAAATATATAGTGAAAAATTAATATCTTTAATTCAAATTGATTAGTGGAAAATCTAAAGTATGTGTTATGGTTTCTACGTAAATTATGTATCTAACTACCTACATACCGATACACTTACTACATAAAAAGAGTTACTTAAGTATCTAAAATTAATCTCAAATTAATGTTAATCTTACATTTTTCATAGAAAAAGAAGAACTAAGCGAAGAGGTCGCATTCTAGGAACAGCGATACACGATATCGGAATTTAATATTTATTTTTTATAGGAGCACATTTTTTAGTAGATAGTGCTTAAGATAGTGTTTTTTTTAACTCAGGTATAATTATAACCCTTTTGTTATAATCTGAAGGTTTATTAGGAGAAAATAAGGATTAACGAATTCGTTCGAATTATAAATTGAAACGTGGTAAGTACAATTAAAATTAAATATATATTTATAGGTGTTTGTATCCTATTGTAATAAGCTATTATATTATTCGAGTATTGTATAATAATTATGAGAATCAAATAACTCTATTTAACTTATTTACATAATAAAAGGCACTTAACGCGCGACTCGTGCCGAAAAATGCATAAAAAAAAACAAGAATGCGTTACGCGGGAAACTGCGGTCAACGCCTTTTAAACTTGTCAAACAACATTATTAAAAAAAGTAATGAACATAGATACCTTAATTTTTAACGCCAGAAATCACTAATACTCTCACGAAAATCCACATTGACTGTTGCACCTTTTTCTTATAATTATTGTTGAAAAACAATTTCAAATTACGTCACACTTTCTCCGTAAATGCGCGGTAAACTAGTTTACAATTTGTATGCGTCCGTCCATAGTCTCTGGCTACAGGGAACAAGTCAACGAGAACGGAATACATTCATGAGTCTAGACAGGGATGGCGCGACTTCATCTCTGTCTAGCTTAAAGTTGGACCTGACTTGTACGGTGAGCTTACGAACTTGAACTTTATGAATACCTACATAAATTAATTTTACACTGAATAACATTTATACTCAGAAAAATTAATTTAAAAACAATTTCTAAATAATAATTTTAATTAGAAGATTATTTATGTAAATAATACCCACTTCCCTTTTTAACCACGTTTGGAGAATACTGATTTAATTTTTTTCTCTTGCTTTTTTTTTTGCCGCTCGTTCTAAACTTAAAAGTTGTGCGGGTGGCAGTATAGATTATTAACATTAATAAATACATTTTTGAATTTTAATTTAAAAATCAATTAACAAATTAGACGCATAGGTAATTAAAATTTTTATGAAAACATATGCCAAATGTTTTAATTAATTTAAATATGTTTTTTGTAAATTTAGCCGCCAAATGCGATGGCTTGAAAATAAAAAAAAACTCCAAGGAAAAAAATTGGAAAAAATCGATGCTGCAGATTCTAAATTCAAATTGACACAAACATATTTTTCCCGCTACATATAATTTTAACCGTAATCACTACTACCTACTATAATTGTAATATTATATACTCTAAGCGTAATCAGCTCAATCAGCTATTTCTTTTATTGCTATTTCCATAGATAGGTTAATAGGTGAAACCATTAGCAGACCATATATGTAAAATTGTATAGAACAATGGGTTCACTTTTAATGAGTAGATAATGTGCATTGTGCAGTGCAACTAACTAATGTGTCTCATATTTTAGTGTTGTGAATACTTTTCTTTTTCATTGTTTTGTAACAAATAGCTGGTCTCGTTTCGGAAGATAAGAAAATTATGTGACTTTTAACTTTCAGGTAACTAACTCACTATATATTTTTATATTTTTTTTTAGCATACCTCTCGGGGATAGTTTATACGCATCCCCTGAGATCTTTAACTACTTACGCAGTATAATACGCATCCCCTGAGATCTTTTACTACTACTATATTACTTGCTCTGTGTTTACTACCTACTAGGGAATGCAATCCCGATCCCGCGGGATCCCGATCTCGCGAGATCTCGTGTAATTTTTCGGGATCAATCCCGACGCATCATATGACGAGATCCCGTTCGAGATTGACGGGATTGGGCGGCCAAGTCAATTACCACGCAAGTATCTTATAAGAAAAGAAATAAAAAATATAATCACACGATTATATCGTAAAGAACCAAACCAAGCAGATATTAATACGGCAGTACTAATAGAAGATGACTTGCCTCTTTCAATGATTGCAGAAGATTTGAATTTACGTGCTGCACAAACTAATAAATCGCTTCAAGAGGAATTAGAAGAAACTCTGCGAGCTTCTAAAAGTCCTTTTGCACGTATATCTGTCGTGGCCATATCGTACATTTGCTCATTTCATGAAATGATTGGCCATTTCACGAAATGGTCGCATTTCGTGAAATGGCCAATTTAGTTTGGCCACATAATGATGTGGTTTGAGCAGATCAATGATAAGAAATCGTTTCACGATATGGCCAACTAAACGCGCGGTTTTTTCATGAAATGATCAAAATTATTTGATCATATCGTAAAATAATACATTAATCATTGGTAGAGGCGCTGCAAGCTCTGTGTTTATGTGATAAGATGGCGGCCGCTGGCGAAAATTTAATTATTCGCAGTTAAAAACTTCATAATTCGTTTAATAACAATATGAAAAAAGTCATAGCAAAGAATTTACGACGGTTCGAGTACTATGGAAAATGTGGATAATTGGATATCTTATATGTATTGAAGAAAAAATGCGTCTTAAATAAAATAATTTAAGACGCATTTTTTCTTTTAGGATATATATTTATATATCCTACTATAGTATTATAATTGTTTGTTTTTTAAAAAGCGATCCGCATCTGGCACTCGCCGGCCGCTGCCGCGGCACGCTCGCTTTGCTCGCTCGGCTCGTGCGTTGTTTATCAAAGTCTAACCTAACCTAACCTAACTGTTTTTTATTGCAAAAACGATTCGCTTCTGGCATTCGCCGGCCGCTGCCGCGGCACTAACTTAAATGACATTAAACAAGTTTTTAGAATATTCTGTATTTTTTTAATATTTTATGGACTCTTTATATTTTATACGATCTGGCCAAATGTGGATGGCCAAATCGTGAAACGTTGACGATTTAACGATCTGATCAAACTATGTTGGCCATTTCATGAAATGCGACCATTTCGTGAAATGATCGATCATATCATGAAATGAGTAAATCTACGATATGGCCACGACATATCCACGTCCACGAGCTTAGACAAATTAGAATCTACCATTAAAAAAGAAATGGATTTGTTTGAGTGTGGGCAACAAGGGGGCGATTTTTGCAGTTTGCATATAATTGCTTCGCCACGCTGTTGCCAACCAGCGTTGAGTCGGAGAGGGCATTCTCAGCAGCGGGGTACATTGCAACGGACATTAGATGCCGTTTAGCAGATGAAACTATTAATACCCTTTGTTTTTTAAGGAGTCATTTTCAAAATCACTCTTTTTCCTAATTCCCTTGAAATAAGCTTATTGTTTTGATTACCTAATTTACCTACGTTAATTTCCTTACAACCTGATTATTATTTAGTTGGTAAGATTAAAGAATAAAGGTTTTTATTTTCTTTCGAGTAATATGTTATTTTAGTTAACCTCACTATCACAAACTAGCAGTTATTAGCTTTTTCAGTCATCTGAATTCAACATATTTTTTTAAATTAGACGGGATCCCGAAAATTCCGGGATCCCGCGGGATTGATATTTCTAATCCCGCGGGATCCCGAATTTGCAATCTCGAGTCGGGATTGCATTCCCTACTACCTACGCAGTTGGTTTTCTACGCAGCTGGTTGAACTGTGTTATAATAAAATCAATGCTTATGGTTTTTTTATTGTTTCATACGTTTACAAAGATTCCTTAATAAGCAACTTCTCATCTTGCATTTTGCAATCACTTTCTCATATTTAAAATAACGATTGAACAATAATTAATGAAGTTGATACATAGTATGAGTAATTTTGTAGGTATATTAATAAATCGTACTTATTGAAAGTACAGAGTTCGTACCATTACCATCAATAATAATAATTCATTCACAGTCCATGTAGTCTACCATCCATAATAATTATCACAGAGTACATTATTATGACTGATAATAATTAATATAGGAACATAAAAAAAAAAACTCTGCGTGTGTTCTATTGCATACAACGATTTTTTAGACCGACAGCGACCCGACCGCGACCCATTCTTGCGTCCATTAAAGGAAATGATGGAGACACAGAGATGGAGACAGATGAAGATTATTAACACGTACCTAGATAATGTTTTTTTATCATCTGCTGTCTGCATCCAAGTTCCAAGAATACTTGAATTGATAAAACTTTCGCTACTTTCTGATGAAACGTTTTTCAAAATCATTAGTCATCTTAAATAATTTATAATAAACACAAAAGTTTATACGAATATTGATGTATGGAATATGGATGTAAAGCTGATTTGATGTGCAGCATGGAACAGAGATAAGGAGTTATTATAGTTTGGAATAACTGGAATAAACAAATCGATAAGTCTGGGGTTCGAGACAGGCGAGCGCGCAAGAAACAAATTAATTTTTCAATTTATCTGCGCATGTTATAACATCACCACTGATCGAACGGTGAAGGAAAACATCGTGAGGAAAACGACATTTCGACGAATCAAACGTTGGACTACATGTGACATATCAGCCAATCCGCCCTTGGCCAGCGTTGTGGGTGGCCTATACCCTCATAGGAGGCCCGTGTCGCAGCAGTGAGAATGTATATGGGTCGATGATGATGGTGATGATAGTATGATAGTTTAATACCATTGAAAAAAACGTATTATGGATTGGTAATGCTGAGTCAACAAACCACTTAATTTAAAATTTATTTATGTTTAATCCACATTATTATTCAATGTTATGTTGTAAATTACTGAACGAAATATCCACAGAGTATGTAATGGAAATGTCAACTTCAATAAAGCCGACAGCGTGATTTTGACAGCATAACCTCAAATTTAAAATTATATGAACGTTCAACGTTGTGTTTACAAATTGTTTTATTTTAATATTAAAATGGGTGAAGAAGAACCACAAAACAACGAACAGAAAAAGAGACAACGTAAGAAGAGGAAGAATTTTATTTCCAACGCTAAGAAATACGCTAAGAAAGGACAATTGGGTCGTGGAACACAGATACCTGAAGAACTGTACCAATATTTTGTTGGTATTTTAGATGTTATAAAGCAAGGCGTGCAAGATCCAGATGAAAGAGGTAAGCCGTGTAAATATATAAATAGTTTTACTTTACATCATAATAAATTACTAATTAATTATTAGTTTGAATGATCAAGTGATTTTACTTAGTTTGTAAAATAATTTTAACCTACAAACATGGTTCCTACATAATGCAGTATGTTATAACCGATATTTGACAACTGTGTTATTAAATTAAACAGTCTTTGGCCCTTTCTAATAAATTTGTTTTTGAGAATTTATGCTGTATAGTGTGGCAATCAAATAAATAACATGGAGGTTACCCCTAGCAATACTTACAAATTACAATACAACAACTATTTACCCACCATACAAAATGAATGGTGAAACAGTGTTACTGAAGCATTATTCTGTATTTACAGAAGCCCTAGTCAAAAATGTGCTAGAACGAACAAAAGATGAAGAGCTTAATGTTGTTGGTAACCAGTTAGGATGCCGTCTCGTAGAACTGCTACTTCCCTACGCATCTGCTGAAGATCTGGAAAGATTCTTTGAAGTGCTATCACCAGAACTGCGAAAACTCTGTTCCGATAATTTCTCCAGCCATGTTGTTGAAACTCTGTTACGAGTATCATGTGTTCGAGCCACAGAACATTTGCAAACAGAAGATGAGCCAGCAGCTAAGAAGCAAAAAACAGAAGAGAAATATACAGAAGAACACATCACAGCGTGTCGTGAATTCACATTAAAGATATGTAAATACGCATTGAATAATTTGGAAGACTTTGTCTGGGATCAATACGCGAATCATATTTTACGAAGCGCTTTAAAATGTCTTAGTGGAATAACTTTATTACCAGGAGAAAAACCTAAAGTAAACTTGTTTAAAGAGACAGTACAAGACAAGAAAGGCATTCCACCGCATTTAACAGACATGACGTACAAAGTCGTACCGGACGATTTTAAAGAGATCGTAACTGAATTCGCAAATAGATTATCATCGTGGCCGCAATTTAAAGATATGCCATACCAGAATTTAACATCAGGTTTGCTGCAAGTGTTGTTATATGCCGTTAAGAATGTTGATAAGAAGCTGACTAAGTCGTTAGTTGGTAAGTTGTTAGATGAGAGCTTTGCACCAGATGGCTGGGTTGGGGAAGGTACGGATGATAAGAAAGAAGATAAAAATGAAAGTGTAGAGGCAAGTCCGTTGCCACCGGTTTTTGAATCGGAATCTGCTGTGAGGTGAGTTTTTCATGTGTTGTCTTTTGAACTAGTTTCTTAGTAATTGCAATATTAATATGAAGAAATATTTGAAAACATAGCATATCAAAGCTATTGTGATGAAATGTGTCTAATTTCTTAAATTAGATTATAAATAAAAACTAGATTTTCGCCCGAGTAGTCTTAAACGTAATAAATTATAGTCGTCATATCTTCCTCAAGAACCAAACTATCTATTGTATACGTAGTATATTATTATTAGTCTGTGCTATTGGTGAAAATAAAGTCAAAATTGGTGCAGTAGTTTTGTGAGTTTATTGCGAACAGACAGAGATGATGGAGGTCTTTGTTTTATAATAATTGTGTGTTAGTGATATACATAGTTTATTAAATTACATATTCAATACTCAATTCAATGAATATTGATATAAATTTTAATCCTTATAAACTCAAGCTTATAAATTTGTAAATGTTATGAAAATAATGTTCCTTATTCTACATCTATTCCAGACTATTAGAAGCGGCTCTGTTTGTTGTAAAGAAGAAGACATACACACAAATATACGCGCGCTGTTTCATCAACCGCCTAGGCCAGTTAGCGGCTATGCCAATGCTCAACTTTACAGTACAACGGCTTATAGATAACTGCCATATTAAGGAAGAGGTATTTTAGAACTACCCCTTTTATTTTATTTATAGTAGTATTTTACAGTATTACAGTATTTCCTACAGTACGGCGATGAATGTACTTGTGCGGAGAAACGGAGGGAAACTGGCGGGGGGTCGAGTGTACCGCAAACACGCTTTGTTTGCGGTATGGAGCGCGAAAGGACGACGCTGTCGTATTTTTTGTGTAATAATTTTATTATACTTACTTATAGGAAATAATATTGTAATACTGTGGCTTTGTTGTGTTGAATTCATGATGAATTGATATTGTAGTAATGGAAGCCTTAATTATTTTACTACTCTTTGATTAAGTAGGCATCATTAATAATAAAAAAAAATGTGTGCGTGTACTAGTGTACACACGTAAGAAGTGAAACTTCTTTATGACCTTATTTTTCAAAAAATAATTTACTATATGCAACTTTACAGAAATACGTCGAATCACGCGTGGTAGGGATAAGAAAAAGATGGCGCGTAACGGAAAAATGTCACGCGTAACAAAAAAATGTTACACTAAATTTTTTTCCAACCCCGATAAAGAAGTTTCACTTCAATAACTAAAATAATATTATAGAAATCACTGAAAGACAGTTAAAGTTAAAAGTTGCATGATATCCTTTTAATATTATATGTGAAAGATTGTGTATGTATGGATGTTTGCTACTCCTTCACGCAAAAACTGCTCTACCGATTTTTATGAAAATTGGCCCACACATAGACAGTAACACGTAACTTGGACCTATTTTGAATATTGCGGGTTGTTCTTTGAAAACGCGGGCGAAGCTGCGGGCTTGAGCTAGAGTAAAACAAGTGAACATCTACAAATACTGTTTCCATCCCTTACTATGTTAAAGTAATTTGTATTTAGCATTTTTCATGTATATTGTATATAATTTGTATTTCCCTTCCAGTTCGAGCCAATGTTCGACGAGTTGTCGGACAAATTCGACACTTTACTTGCATGTGGCAATACCGGGGTGTTGGTTGCACTCGCTAAGGGATGTTTGAGGATTAAAGCGAGACAGACACAGTTCTTGCAGGTAATGTTCTTTTGCACTTGATTTGTTTGGTTTTGGATACATTATTATTTTTATTATCTTTCACTTGGTGTCTGAGACATATTACTTACTTAAATATAGTCTCTAGTGAATGAAATATTTCAATGTTAATTGTGTAGATGTCGCCGTCATCTGGTTGAATCTGCTATTTGATTGAATGATTAGTGCATTCATTGAATTTCAGTTCAGTTGCCGAAAATTTACTTTTTCCAAAAGTTCACTAGAAGACGGTTGCGAGCCGCGGAGCTATTATATCCTAAAAATAAAGTCCTGTTTTTTGGTAGTTTTAGAAACAGAAAATCATTTTTATGTATTCATAATAATTGATACCTATGTAGTTATATTTCTTGTCGATAACCATATCTTTTTTATACCAGAATTTAGAAAAAGCCCTAAAATGTTCAGACACTGAGAACCAAAAGCACTTCGCCATACAATGTTTGCGCCTGGCGCCGCTCGGCGGTAACATAGAAGTTGTCACTCAGGGATTCTTCATACATATACACGGGTCTGTTATATTGCAGACTTTGCTCGATTTTCAGGTAAGTTATATAGTTTATTTTATAAGGATATAAGCGAAAAAGCTTCAAAGCCAGAGGTTGTGGGTTCGATTCCCACCCGGGGCAAATATTTGTGATGAACATAGATGTTTGCTCTGTGTCTGGGTGTTAATTCTCTATATTAGTATTTATTTAAAATTATATACAGTGGTGGACGTTTAATTAGAAACACGTTACACGATTAAGTAGTCATCAAATTCATTTAACATTTATGTATTAACGTATTAGAGATTAAGTATTATTTCATATGTAATAGAACACCCGTTTATCTAGTTATTTGGAGCTGTATTTAAAAAGATACAATATAGTAACATAGTTAAAAAATATAGCTTGTATTTTTACATATCATAGGAAAGTTGAATGCGATATTCAACTACTTTGTACATGTATAGTATTAATATTTATGTAAGAATAATAAAAAGTATTTATCCAATCAACTTTATCTATGGCAATATCGCTATCAATGTGCTGCCAGACTATTTAAACAATATTCCCAAAACTGAGCATATTTGTTCGAAACAGTTTTTTTCAGAAATTTTATCAGATTAAAAAAAAAATTTTTTTGTCCGTTTGTGTCCAGCGACCAACGAAACCAGTGCAAAGCCTGCTCGAGCTACAGACAGACAGTCTTTTATATATATTTAGTGAAGCGAAAGGTTGTCATGTGGCGGATGGGTTCTGTAAGGGACAGTTTGTGGGGGTGAAGGCGAGGGATAAACTGATATGGAAGCTTAAGGTAATTAAGGAATTTCGATTTGTATGAAGAACATGTTATAATTAAAGAAAACATATGGATTGAAAAATTGCAAATATTTTTTTTTTTATATTTTGTAACGAACCGAACGAAAGTTAAATATATCTATGTAATTGATTCTTCTGATACAAATTAGAAACATTTAAATATATTAAAATATCCTTTTGCAATTCCATTAAAATATCCTAATGCAAATATCCTTTTGCAAAATCCTGGTTCATTGTCATTTTCACGAATTGCTGTCCAATTTTTAACTTTCTTGTGAACAGCCATGATAAATTATGCAGATAAGCGTAATAAGTAAGCAATAATATGGCCTGTTTTAGTTCCGAACTTATCCCCACTTTGCCAAAACATTGCCAAGTTACGTGCCAGAGACTGTAATTTTTTGTAATAAAACATCAATTTTTAAAATGAACAGTTAAAATATAATAACTTATATTAAAACCTACATTATTTCACAGGGCTGCTACCAAACACTAGCAATGTCACAGTACGGTTCCCGCGCTTTCGAGAAAATATATGAAGCATCGTCCAACGAGCAAAAAATCAAAATAATGGCGGAATTAAGTGATAAATCCAATCTTCTAAACAGCACCGTTTGTGGAAGATTAATTGCTACCAAATTAGATGTGGCAACGTTTAAACTTTCGCAAAAGAAATGGGAGCAGACCCATCTGAAAAGTGATAATAAAAGTGAATAAATATTCTGGTGTTTTCAATATACCCTCATTTTTCAACGTCAAGAAAGGTTATGATTTTTTTAGAATAGAACAAAATCGATCACGATGCGGGATTTGAACCCGCGTCTTTCTGTTAATTTATATATTTTATAATGCATTTGAATGATAAAAAACTAAAAATATCAATTTCAAGCAGAAGGTTCTCATTTCGACTGTATTTTTAGAATGTCTACAACTTGTCTATACTTAGTACAAACTATTTGTTAGACAAACATATTTATTTTTTGAGAATCAATTGAGTTGAATTTATTGCAATAAAAACGGGTTAATTTTTTAAACGAAAGCTATAACTATACATTTTAAATTTCTTAAAAGAAATCGTTAAATTTTGCAACAGAGAAATCCATAGTCTTTTTTTTATCGTAGCTACAACCTTGCATTACTGTATAGAAAAACAATGATTCAAATCTCAAATGAAATAAATACAACAATTAAAATAAATACATTTATTTAACTTTATACTGGCACATGCCGTTGCAGCCTTTTGGTATTTCTCCTGGTTGTAATTTGCAGATTTTATCTCCACACATGTATTCCCCTTTACGGAGTGATGGGTTTGCTGTGTTACCTGCAAATAATATATGTTTTTATTAAGTAAAATACTGGCAATATTTTAGTAATCTTAATTTAATTATCTATGGTTCCAAAGTACAGTATTACATTATCTGTGGTACTTAGGATTTATATTTATTAGAATCTATATTACATTAGGAGCCTAAAAATCATCTACTGGGTTTAAACGTTTATATTATGAATATAAATGTTTATATTCGTATTAAAAAGTGAGAAAATGAATATGATATGAATTGAAAGTGGTACAATAAATAAGCATGTAATTATTAATTAAAAAAATTACTTACCTATACTACCTTCGACCGTTGCTTTTGGGGCATATCCAGCTAAAAATAATAAAAAATAACATATCCATACTAATATTATAAATCCGAAAGTAACTCTGTCTGTCTGTCTGTTACTCAATCACGCCTTAACAACTGAACCAATTTGCATGAAATTTGGTATAGAGATATTTTGATACCCGAGAAAGGACATAGGCTACTTTTTACCCCGGGAAATAGGATAGGTTTTATCCCGGAAATCCCACGGGAATGGGAACTATGCGGGTATTTCTTTGACTGCGCGGGCGAAGCTGCGGGTGGAAAGCTAGTTATTTATATAGCCAGTTTAAAACAGGTAGATGGATATATTTTATCATTCCATATCGATAAATTATAGCATACAAAATACAAAACGTTTAAAAATAAATTAAAAAACTGGAGTCTGGAACTCTATTATACTGAAACCATAGACTGAGTAAATCCAAAGTAATAGCGCCATCTATCGGAATTTACTAAACCTCGCTTGAATATAATGCAAATAATATAAACGCATTTACAATGCAGCCCGTAAGGATAGCATCAATTTATTCTAGACACCAAATAATGAAAGGCTAAGCTCAACTAATAATAATTTAATCTAACCTAATCAATCAATAAATCTTTTCTTACCTCTAACTGGTATTTTTCCCTTAGTATACTGTGGTGACCGTCTGGTTACATTAGCGGGGTGTGTCTCGTAATCTCTAGGAGCTGCAGTGGTCAGCACTATCAAGGCAATAAACAGGAGTAACGTCTGTAAACATGGAATTATTAATTTATAATTATTTTTCTTACATTAATTCGTAAATATTTGAAAACTAGGAGAAATTCGATGTATCGCTACGAGCAAAATACGCGGATACCTACTAATAGACCGGGAGCCCATAACAGATTTTCATGAGAAATTTCCTCTCGAGTGAAACTTCGTAAAATGCATAAAGGACTTATACTATGAACACTCACGACCGTCAGCTGCGAGTGCTGCGACTCCGTTGGTGGCCGGACGTGGATCGGGCAGTGGTAGCCTACCACAATATTATTATACTTATTGTCCCTTATGCATTTTACGAAGTTTCACTCCAACTAACACACCAATAAGTTTTTAGATGATCGGAGATTTTTTTATTTATTTACCTTGTAATAAAATATCGTCCATGTAGTTGCTTGTTTATACATCATTAATATTATAAAATTAAATCATTTGATTTATTATATATTCGTAACTAGCCGATTCACGCAACTTTGACTGCTCTGAAGAACAACGTGTTTACCTTGTAAAAAATATTAATTTAAATATATTTTAATTGTTATTATTAGAAAATATTATTCTCATATGGTAAATAGATTATATTACTTCCGTATGAAATCATTATAGCCATGACCTATGCGCGTGAGTCACTTGAAGGAAATGTACAGTTCACAGGAAGTTTGGTTTTCTGCAAATGTATACGTAACAAATGTTTTAAAAACAATGATAAATCTACAAAGAAACAATATTCTTGTTTAAAGTTTTAACACATGAACTTGGTACGTTCGCGGCACTTAAAACATAATATAATATATAGGTAGATAACTATTACATAAAAATGCATTTATAAAAGGGATTTTAATATTTTAACACTGATAATGCTATTTCATATCATTAAACCGAAATCATAATAAAACCAAACACACATTTAAAAACTCACTAAATTTACTATCACTACTAAAACTTTTCCAAAATCATCACGCAATTTAAGCACATAGGTATCCCACGTAAATAAATAAACTTTAAGTTAAATAAAGTAAATAAACAACTTACAATACTATTCATGGTGTGAGTCGTACACTCAATAACCTTATGAGAAGAAAAACAGAAACATAGATGACTGTGAAACATGACTCAAAACAAGTCAATCAACCTGTTTGGTTTGTTCCACTTTGATCTTATATATTTACTTTAAGTATTTATCCTTGTAGGTAAGATATAATATATTTTAAGTATAGACTATGCCAACCTTTTAGCAAGGTTGAGAATTTATACGAAATAGGCAACGAAATTACTGCACCGATTTTGAAATTTCTTTCACCAGTAGAAACAGTATTCTACGATGACATAGGATTTTTATTACTATTTAAAAGCAATTTTTGGTTAAAGGAAAAACCCCGTAATAAATTTAACACTTTATCATTGTTAATTAAAAAAAACCTATTAATCAGGGCTCGCGCAATCGCAGTTAATTTGATTAAATTATTGTCCTTTTCTACAAAATACATAGGAGAATAAAGCAATGTTTATTCGCAATAATTCCATTAATAACAAGAGCACTATGTCTCATTCTTCAAATGTTTTAAATCGCTCACTTACTATACAATTATTATTAAGACAATATTGTACAATATAGTAAAGTATTTTTAATTTTTTTATGTACACTTTAAGCAGGATAAAGCGCGGGCACATTCAATCAGACAAAAATCTCAGTGTCTGTAATTTGTAAATACTCCTCCGAAACTGCTTGATCGTTTTATAAATTACTAGGTTTCCGCCCGCGGCTTCGCCCGCGCAGTCAAAGAAAAACCCGCATAGTTCCCGTTTCCGTGGGATTTAGGGGATTGCGTCATTTTCCCGGGATAAAAAGTAGCCTATGTCCTTTCTCGGGTATCAAAATATCTCCATACCAAATTTCATGAAAATTGGTTCAGTAGTTTAGGCGTGATTGAGTAACAGACAGACAGACAGAGTTACTTTCGCATTTATAATATTAGTATGGATTGTGTTTATTCGGTAAGACCTGACATTAGTCAACTATTTTATGTACCTACCCCTAGATGTTAGTGACAAGAGAAAGGGGTTTGCCGGGACAGCTAGTATTTATATAAACAAAGTAATGTAGCATGCAAATTCTATTAAACCGATTTCAAAGAAGATATCCCGAATATTCCTACTCAAAACTGGAAAGTATTGGTCAAACCCGTCAATAACATGAATCAATTAGTGCAATCCTCCGAGCTGCAAACCTCTCGAAAGAGCCAAATTACATTTTGTTGTGACCACACTTTTTAAACTTCATGGATTATTTTAATTAAAGCGAGCGAAGTTTTAGTTAAATACAATGTAGAGTTGAAAGTCATACAAGCCTTTCGTCATTATTAACTTAAAAAATAAATTAGCCACAGATAAAGTTGATACTTAGTAAGTAGCTAAAATAGCGATTGTTTTTAATATATTTGACATCGTTATTGAGGCAGTTATTTTTAGTAGAATAATGTCCATGTTAAAAAAGCTAGCAGTAGTATCGCAAAACTATTTGTCGTATTGTATATTTCTGAGACAAAAACCGAACGTGTATGCACCGCTGTCCACGCCGCGGCCGAACACAAAAGTCCTTAAAGCGGGCGACACTCTGGGCTTAATCATCGCCCGTCACCAGCCACTACACTGAGATTGCATTTGACGACGAAATTCAGAACTTGGCCAGCTTTTTCGGGTTTAAAATCGATTCGAATGTCATGCTATAATTGGTTTTGTAGGTACTGCTGGTACTACTGGTACTACTGTAGAAATGTAAAATAAATAGTGTGTGTGTGTGAGTGAATTAACTGGACCCACATAACATAAATTTATAAAACAAAGATGATAGAAATAGAGATTGAGATGAATATTAGATACAAATAAAAATATGTTGTTTAGAAGCTTTTTTTCTCTATCCCACTCAATAAATACTGAATGTACGACGTTTTCTAAAGCATTGAGTACTTAAGAGGCCGTATCGATTTTAAGAGTGATTTTGACTTGTTTCTTTAATTCTTTAGGAGCTCGTTTAAAAAAACTAACTACTATGTTATATGAAAGTAATGGTATAATTTAAAATTCTCTAGAATATTCGATTATATAGATCTGCCGTAACAACGTTTGCGCTCCCGTATATAATCTAAAATTCTAGAGAACTTTAAATTATTCCATTTCTTTCATAAAACATATAATATGTATTTTTTTTATTGCAAATTTTTAAGCATTAACCTATCATTTAGTGTGTATTTTTTATTTTTTTTTAACTCTGTTGTAAGAACTAGAAATTCGACGCCATATACGCATAAAATTTCATCAAAGTAAGGCTATTTTAACTTAGATGTTCTTTGAATTTTTCAATAAAAGTACATAAATTGCCTCGAACATATTTTAGGATGTCTCAGTGTCTTTACTGTAGTATATTTTATAAGAAAACTTCTTCTATTAAATTCCGTGTAAAATACAAAGACACGAACGTCCCGCATGGAAAAAATTGAAACACGCCTTAGGTTATTGGCTATTAAACAAACTGGACAATGAATATCAATAAATTGTCTCGAACGTATTTTAGATATTGAATGAATCTTTAATTTAAGATATCATCACATATTGTTACTAATTTAGTTTTGTTAAACGAGCGTCTAAAGAATTACAGAAACAAGTAAAAATCACTCTAAAATCGATAAGGACTCTTAAAATTAATATTTAGGTTTATTTGTTCATAAACTGTTAACCATTCAATCTTTAACTCAATCAGCAAACAAAATTACCCTAAAACGATTTAGAATCTACAAATTCAATTGGTTTTTCCTTTACCTTTACAAACGGCGACATCTTGCGGCCAACTCACTATTTCTAGCAGTTTTTGATCAAAAATCCTTTACCAAATGTCACGGTAAGCTTTTGTTGTCTCAATTTTGACACTTGACAGACGCCTATGGGCACAAAGCTTTGATATCAAGTTGTTTGATATTCAAAGAGTACTGTGGTTTACCTGGGTTGTAACGGTCATAAATGTTGATGTTATTTATCAGATCTTCTTCTATTATGAAGTAGCTTTCCGCTAGGGGCTTCTTCACGTACTATACTATAGAACCTCCCAGAAGATGTGTCTACGCAAAAAAAAAGTAGCTACTTTTATTATTCTAACTCACACATTCACATTACACGTTGTAGCGACACCTCGCTCTGAATAGTTTTCCTCCACACACGTGATATACATACAAAAAAAAAAGACGGGTTGCACTCCGGGAGTGCCGGCAGAAGTGAAAACTTGATTATTAACGTTGAGTTCTCTCCATCCGTCTTACGCTTTTTCGATCAGGTCACGTGTCCTGACGCGAGTTTAAGATTTTATACCCATTACAGAAAAAGTGCTCAACGCCGCTAAAGAAGTTTTCACTTCAAAAACCTTTAATTTTCTTCTATTTAATTATCTCAGAAAGTTTCACTTCAAGAAAGTATTGGATTGAGAAGCAGAAGCTCTAGTAGATTTGATTTGAAAGAAGACTCTACATTGACTGACCTTCACAAGACGGAAGCTGACGGAAGGTTATGCTGATCGTATGTAATTTTTATAGTGGTATTCCTCATAATGATATGGATTATCGTTTTGGACATTGTCTGCTTCCTTTTAATTCATAAAGTATCATATATATTTACTTTTAAACTAAAAATCGATTCGGAATCATTTTTAGATTATTTCACAGAGAAAATAATTTTACATTTACATTATTTTAAGTTATAAACTTACTTGAAAATACGTTGACCCCTGAAGGCATACTTTGCTGTCGCCTGTCTTTCTTTGTACTACAAAGAGATGTTAAAATCTTTCGGTCGAGGCCAAAGGGGTTGGGGTGCTTTGACGTCAAGAAATACTGAGAGACATACGTCATGTCTCATGGATTGTTTGAAATATTATGTACAGTGAAATTTAAGTCTTGACTCTTGATTTTCATATAAGAATAGTAGCTTTATTTTATGAGGTCCGACTTCAAGTCTTTAAAATTTTATTGTTATTTCTCATTGGCGATCTCTCGTTTGAGTTTTAAATACCTACATTATATTTTAGTGTTTACCAAGTTATTATTTTTTAATTGTCTATTATTATATTGTGGGTCTGTATGTGTGTGTGTTCTTCTGCGTATGTTCTGCGTACCTACGGCACAGGGCTTAACAGTAATTAACAGCCATGAGCCAACTGTTGGCTTATATTATTATATTCTATTGATATTGACATTTTAATCATATCAAGATTTGCCTATGACTGTAATATTATTATAATTTTAAACGATATAGTCTGGTATTTTAATACTGCGCATTTAAATAATGCTTGTGATTAAATATTTCCAAGCATAAGGAACTATAATTAAAATAAACGATAATCGGTTGTTATTTCGCACGATTCTGCTTATTTAGTAATTCGAAGTGTTCGAGGAAACAACTGAAAACTATTATTTTATATATACATTCTAAGCCAAATAAACGCAAATGTAGAGACCTTTTTTTTCAATTTTAGAAAAATTAGACAGTTTTTGTATTCTCTTGTCTTTTTATCTCTTATTGCCAAAAATAAATATTTATTTAGTGGTTAGTATAAAAATATGTTTGAAGTTTGAATGCTTTCACGTACAAAGGATACCTTAGTGCATTTTAAAATCACGTTCAACTGATAACCTTGACCTTTGATTCGTAATGACCATGTAATGACACAAGGTAAGACATAGGACGTATATTATATTCAAGTGTTTTCTACGAAAAATACGTCTTACCGCGATTTTGTGTGCATTGTGTGAGATTAGGTAGTTGTTTTCTTGTCTCAAATAATATAATTACCTATGTATTTAATGTGGTGGTAAATATTTATGACGATTCAAAAGTGCTTTTATAAGAAGTCTAATTGAAAAAATAAATGTTTGAGTTTGATTTTGGTTTTAATCTTATTTAAATCATTAGTAGCCTGTACTGATTTACAAATGTTCCTGTTTTTTAAATTCTACAATAACAGAGGAACTAATCCAATTGTCTGCTTTATTCAAAAACGAGTTTCATAGAATTGAATCTGTGGGCAATTTCGGTGGCTTTAAAATTATAACTAATCAATTGAGCTAGGATTAAAGAAAAAAAAAACACTCGTTTTCTATATTTATTATGGTGTATACAGGGTGTCCCACTATTGGTATACTAAGCGCGAAGGGACTTGTAGTTTTGCATACACTGATCACGTAAAAAATACTTAAACAAAAAAATTACGTCAAAAATTTTTCCTGAAAATCCATGTTTTCTTCTCTAGCTTCGCGCAGCCGGCATATACCGCTTCTCTAATGTGAGAATTTTGTCTATGAAAACATAATCTTAAATGATAAAAGGTATGTATTTACTTCAAATTATGCATGAATATTACTAACAGGTCGAGTCAACATGTATCATCACGCTAAAATCAATGGGAGTGGAGTAATGCGGGTAAAACCACGGGGCACAGCTAGTTGTATAAATAAAACAACAAGTATTTTGTCTAACATCATTTATTTCGATAATTTAATAGCCAGAGCGACTCGGAATGATCTTATCTTACACATAAATAAAATTAAATTCAAACATATTCACATTATACTAATATTGCACATTAATTACAAAGAAATAAATTATTTACATTGAAAACTACGTAACTAATTGCGTGTTTTAAGGTTTTAAGGTGCCTATACATATTGTTTTATTTTTTAAAAATAAGCGAAAATATTCCACAACGCCATCTAGTTCTAAATTGTCGAAACTAGACAACCCATAAACTAAAATTTTACTAAATTAAACACAATAGCCAGAATTAATGCAGTTTTGAGTATGTATAATACCTTCCCAAAAGGTCATATTCAGGATTTATTACATAAACTTATGAAATAATTTATTAAAATGCCAATAAGAGAATTTACAAGACTTTCTTAACTATCTGTATGTTTATTAAAAATATTTTGTGCATCTTAATACATATAATATTGTGCTCTTAAAATATATAATTAACAAATTAAACAACTAGTATTAAATTAGCCAGTAACTTATGGTCTAGTTACAATTATAATTACTAATATTTACAATACTCAATTAATTTACTACTTCTTGTTTATTTTGTACAAAAATTAAATCATTAAAAAATTAACAAAGTAAGTAAGTGTTCCTCAAAACATGTTTTTAAACTGTAATATTGTTACATTAAGTTTTAAAAAATATGTAACTATCATAAAAGTTCAATAATTTCACAAAGAAATACATTAATAAAACATTATTACTTACATAATAATCAATATTGATTAAAATATTTATGGCATACAATATGAATAGGAAAAAGTAAACATTGATTTCACATGACACTTAAACCTAAACCTCTTGAACTACCACCTGATTAAAAAAATTAAAAAAAAATTGCAAATGTCACAATCCAAAAAAAAATTACAAACGTCAAAATCGGTAAAAAAATTACAGATGTGACAATTGAAAAAAAAAATTACAGATGTCACAATTGAAAAAAGTTACAATGTCAAAATCGAAAAAAAATTCAAGTCACATTCGAAAAAAATAATTACGAATGCGAATTCAAAAATCGAATCACTTCCTCAGCTTCCTTGGGAGCCTGACGTTTCCCGCACAGTCCTTGTTGCGTCATTTCTTCCCGCCGATCGCCATGAGGCCCTGCGTGGTCAGTGTTGCCAGCGCTATTCTATCGTTTCCCAGATTATTTGTAATTAATCGTTCTGAGTTTATGGTTGTTATTGTGAGTCGATTGTCTGCTTGTGTGGCGATGGGAGTGGTGGCTCGGGGGAGTGTTTTTGGGATCGTGGTGGGAACGGGTGGGGAGGAACGCAACATGGCGGTCGGTTTTTGGTCGCGGCCGCTACATACCTGGAAAATATTGGGATTATTTATATTGTGTTTTATTATATTTTCTTAGTCTCGTTTAAAAGAGTTTAAAATATTATTATTAGTGATTTACGATTCATATTATTTCTAACAATTACCAGAACTATCATGGTAAATAACTCAGGGGTGATATTATTATTTCTGGAAATTAATAGATACAGGGTATTTGCGAGTATTACATCAGCTATATCTTGCATTGTGTACCTACATTCTATAAGAGTAGAATGTAGAGTAGTGTGTACCTACATTCTACATGAGTAGATTGTAGAACAGTGTGTACCTACATTCTACATGAGTAGAATGTAGAGCAGTGTGTACCTACATTCTACACGAGTAGAATGTAGAGCAGTGTGTATATTCTACATGAGTAGAATGTAGAGCAGTGTGTACATTCTACATGAGT